>JAOXJP010231404.1:0-10634 GCA_025762735.1 Platanus orientalis | reverse complement strand
TATTGGCCTTATTACAAAATTACCCACCCCTTACAAAATTTGAATTGACCCCACATAACATGTAAATTTAAATTGTGTCCTCTTATGTTGGAGCACATACATAAGTCGCATGATGTTGTCCGCGTCAACACCATTTGCAACTGTTTTCCTTTCCCCCTCTTACCATTCTGTTGAAAATTTCCATGATCTCATCACTATTGGGCTCCTCATCCATTGAGAACAAAGGGGCAAAAGAGTTGAAACATGCACCTATTTCATATATACCCCTAAACGGACAACTTATGGACCGAAGATCTTATCCTGCATCGACGCGTCTACAAACGCTCCCATATCCGAACCAAACCCCTTCTTTGAATATCTTCGGGTCCTTCTCAATCAATTTAATTCCCCTCCTATCCCCACGTTTGTCCTTTAGCATCAAAAGATGTAAATGCCCCTTGTTGAGCCACATGCAAGAAGCCTCAAGTCTTCTCTCCTAATCTCTCTTTTGGCAACTTAAGAGCGCTTACGACATTACCATCATAAATCGAAAACAAAGTGTCTTCTTGAGAGCTCCCTGAAACCACCCGAGAATACCTCCATCCTCTGCTTTTGCAATCCGTACCCCTACTCACATGCTGCTATTTGTCTCGCGTGGGTCGGTGCCAGCAACCAGCAATCCTCTCCACAACATCATCATGCTCGTTTACTTCTTCTATCACCATCATCTCCACCAGAGAATCTCCATTTTCCACCCCAATCTCCACATTGAAAATTGTCACACAATAGAGGACATTCATCAACCTTGGAATAATTGACATAGCTTCTTACCTAAAATCTGGAAAAGTGCAACTCCTTGAAAGCCACTGCCTAGGCTTTTGAAGCCACCACAACCTTCCCCAATTGCCTTCAAGACCCCTTCCATCTTCAAAGGGAAGGGGGGGACCTCTAATTGTGATGCATCTTGATTTTAATAAATGGTTATATCTGAAAGTAATCATTTTTTGCCACCAACAACAACATGCCAACATCCCAGGAGCTGTAGTGGTTAATCCTCTGATACATAGACTCTTACCTCCGCATCTGTCTACAAGGACATGATTGCTCTATCCTCAGCAAAAGGATAGTCTTGGGGGATTTATCTTTCCCTGGAAGCTCCCTACTAACTTTCTGCACTCATCCCAAGATATAGAATTGTTACTTTTGTCACATATAGTTGCCAAAACCAATTTCCGAGGAGATCTCTCTGTTGTTCATAGTTGTTCTAATTGCTTTCTTTGTTACTTGTGACAGGACTTTGCCAATAACTCTACCGACTAATTGTAGATTTTTCAGGGACCTTTACTCAAACTCAGGAATTGTGAGACCTAAACGGGATGGGGTGGAATTCCCTCATTTGTCAGATCAGCAAAGGGATTGGCTTGAACGGCCTATTTTAGAAGAGGAAGTTAAAGATGTAATTTGGGGCTTTGATGGGAATAAGGCCCAAGGTCCAGATGGCTTTTCTATGGCGTTCTCTAAAGCGGGTTGGGAGTTTTTTAAAGGAGATATTTTATCTACCATGAATGAAGTTTAAACAGAGCGGAATGGCGGAACAGGATTCATGTAGCCAACCCCAAATAGTTGGGATAAGGCTGTTTGTTGTTGTTGTTGTTGTATGAATGAAGTTTATCAAAATGGTTTCCTTGATAAAGGATGTAATGCTACATTCATCTCCCTTATCCCAAAAAAGGAAGGCACAGAGCGGATCCAAGATTTCAGATCGACTAGTCTGGTGGGGAGCACTTACAAAATTATCTCAAAAATTTTGGCAGAAAGACTAAAATGGGTGATGCACCATCTCATTTTGGGTTATAAGGAGCTTTTGTTGGAGGAAGACAAATTTTGGATGGAGTTTTAATAGTGAACGAGTGCATAGATTCTATTATAAAAGAAGGGTCTTTTGGGGTATCATGTAAACTCAACATTGAGAAGTCATATGATCGAGTTAAATGGGACTTTCTAGATTACATGATGAGGAGATTTGGTTTTGGCATCCGCTAGAGGGACTGGATGAGGAAGGGTCTGTCTCATACTCTGTACCGGTGAATGGGTCCCTAATCAAGTAATTTGGTAGCTCAGGAGGTCTAAGACAGGGTGACCCTCTATCTCCCTGATGAGAACATCATGGCCGCGAGAGGGATTGGTGTCTATTTGAAGTCCATTTATGCTTTAGTATTGTTCTTTTTATTTATTTATGTCTCTTGTAAGGAGGAACATAGAATTTTGAGGGAACTCTAGTAATTATTTGTCTAATTAGGGGTTTTATGTCTCTTATTGTAGGGTAAGGATATTTATGTCATAGGAGCATGGCGTTTGGGGGTATTTTAGTCTCATAAGGGGATTTTTGTAATAACCTAGTCGTGGGACTCTATACGAGCAACCCACAACCAGAATTTTGGAGGATGTGATAGCTTTGAACGACTTCTTCTCTTCCTTGCTTACCTGCAGGTTGGAGCACCTAAAACCTTGGACTGGGACTAGGCCCCCACCTAATTTAACGCTGATAGTGGAGGCCACTCCCTCCCCTTGGGTTAAAGGTCATCATTCCCCTTCTTTTCTCTTTGTTTTGCTATTTTTTCTCAAAATTTTAGTTGTTGAAATCTGCATACTTCTTAAGGGATCACTCACCATCACTTGCAAAGAGATTTTTGAAGAGTTTTGAAGCACCCAGGAGCTATACAACCTTAAAACGACTTTGATTGGGGTGAAAGAGCAGCATTACAGTTGGTTTTTATCAAATCTTAGAGGGATTTGCTTCAGTCCAGGAGTGAAACAGGGTTTCTAGCAGTCTATAGGAGATCAGCTCCCAACTTCAACCAACGAGGGCTTGCAAGAATTTGATGTTCTTCAACCAACAAGGATCGCCCAAAGGTATAATAGACCTTTGGGAAATCCTATACCCCTCAACAAACCATTGAAAAAAAACAAAATTAACTCAAAACACCTCAAGGGTTAATACAGGGTAGGCGGTACTCTGTTTTGGGGCTGATGTTGTGAAGTTTTCTTTTAACCTCTATTCAGCTACTTTGTTCCGAGAGGTCTGATGAATCTCAGATAGCAACACTTCAAGGACTATAACTATGACATGAAATCAGCATACAGAGGACAATAGGACCCCTTCTCACTTCAGAAATCAAGTCCCAGGTATCTTCTCTTAGCTGTTGTTGGAATCTCTTTCAAGTGGCAACTGTCTTGGGTATGTGCTATGGGTAGGAGCTGTTGGTGCTAATTTTTCCTGTGCATATTTTAGTACTTCAGCCCCATAGTTTGAACTATACTTGTATCTCACCTTTGGCCTCAAGAAACTATACCAATTCTCCACTTGTTACCTTACTTCATTCCCTTGTTTGAACATCTTTTAGTTTTCTGTTTTCATAGTATTGCTAAATTTCCCTAACATTATGCTTGCTGGAATTTCCCTGCAATAGCTTATGCACATTCGTAAACCCCTTTGAGCATCACATTCTGATTTTTGAAAGTGTCTAGGGTGAACCCTTCAATCCCTTCACTGTTTTCCCTCCTTATGTCTTTGTTTGGATCATTTTATATACACTTTATAGCATCAGTTTTTTTAGGACAGCAAACATTAAAGTCTTCCCTTATCTAAGTTAGTTTGGATATTCAAATAATTGGTGAGGTTCTTTATTAGTTTATTAATTTGTAAACTCTAACCCTTTTCATGCATATGAATATGACTTAATAATCATCGGAATTAGCATGTGGGTTTTTGCAATTTTATTCATATCTCCTGTGCACACACTCACTACCCTACAAGCATGCTGCATCACTCCCCTTTTTTTTCTAATGGTAGTGGAATCTTTTGGGGCTCTTCTTACTAAGGCTTTTCATGGAGGTTTGATGGAGGGATTCTTGGTTGGCCAATGTGGCAGCATGATTTCTCACTTACAATTTGCCGATGATGCCCTCATTTTTGTAATAATTCAGCTAACCAAATGAGGCTTCTTAGATGTGTGATAAGATGCTTTGAAGTGGTCTCTGGATTGAAGGTAAATCTGTCCAAGAGCTGAATCTTTGGGGTGGGTGAAGTGTTCAATGTAAGAGATCTTGCTAAGATTTTGGGATGTTAGGTAGACAGTCTTCCTTCTACTTATTTGGGTCTCCCTATTGGATCACCTTTCAAAAGAAAAGAGGCGTGGAATCCAGTATTATCAAGGATCAGAAATAGATTGGGAGGATGGAAAGGGATGTATCTCTCCAGGGTGGCAAGGTCTGCCTACGTATTATTCGTTTCTTCTCATCATTCCAGCCTTTGTGGCAAATTTGATCGAAAAGATGCAAAGGGACTTTCTGTGGAGAGGGTGGAAAGAAGAAAAAGGGTCTCATCTTCTTGCTTTTGGATGAGGTGTGTAAGCCTAAAGAAGTAGGGGGTTTGGGGATAAGAATAATTAAAGAAATCAACAAAGTTCTTCTCTCTAAGTGGCTTTGGAGATTTGGGAACCAAGAAAACTCTCTATGGAGGAAAATTATAATTGACAAATATGGTGCCACTAATAAATAGGATCTGGTGACTGTTATAAGGCCACATGGAGTTAGTCTATGGAAAGGTATTATGACATTGTTTGATCGATTCAAAGAGGCAACCCAAATAGCGGTTGGGAATGGGCGGAACACTCTATTTTGGAAAGATACATGGTATGGTCAAAGGCCCTTAAAATTGGAAGTACCATCCATTTTTAATGCTGCCACTAACGGAAACGCGAAGGTGGTTGATTATTGGAAGAAAGAAGCTGGAAGACGGTTTTGGCATACTCTCCTTCGACACTTCCTTAATGATTGGGAGATAGATGATATGGCTCATATAATGGGTATCCTTGATAATGTTCACCTTTCCCAGGAAGAGGAGGATAGTAGGAGATGGAGATTGGAAACCAACAGTAATTTTTTGGTAAAATCATGCTATGTAATCTTTAATCAAAATGAGGTGGTCTCCTTTCGTCAGGTGAAAATGTGGAACAGTACTGCTCCATCTAAAGTGTTGTTTTTTGTGTGGACAGCCCTTAAAGGAAGGATTCTTACTATGGATAATTTGCAAATTAGGGGTCTAATTATCCCTATCATGTGTACTCTTTGCCGAGGAGATGTGGAATCGATTGATCATATTCTCCTTTATTGCCCCTTCACTGCTGAAGTTTGGGAGATGCTTCATAATGAGCTAGACACTCCTTGGGTTGTCCCCAAGACTGCTTACAAGATGTTCGATCAATGGAATGGGGTTGGAAGGAGCCAAAAAGGGTAGCGAATTTGGATACTTTGGGTTCCAGCCATTTGGTGGTCTATTTGGCTAGAATGGAACAATAAAGTTTTTGAGAATTATTTAGAACCATCTTATAAAGTGTACAGGCACGCTAGGGAGAGATGCATTTGGTGGGCCTCAGTGTGTCAAAAGTTTGTAAATTGGTCCTCTCTGGACATTAAGCAGAACTGGGTTAACTTTGTATTATGTAGCTAGCTTCTTTGTTTTTGTAAGGGCTGGCTTTCTTTGGCCTTGGGGATGCCATATCCCCTCTAATAAATTCTTCTTATCAAAAAAAAAACATCAGTGATGTGGTCCATCAAAGTTGAAAGTTCAGTCATCTTCAGCTTCCTCTGTTCTTCTATAGGTTTGAATCCTCCCACGAAATAATTTTATAAAATATGACTAAAGTGCTACCACCCCACACCTAATCTGCTTTTGGGGATAAAAATCTTCAACCCCACCCTTCCCAGGTATTTTCTGATACCCTAGGTATCTACCCATCGAGTTATCCTTATGCTCAACTCTATAAGCACTAGATCCCCTTCCTTTCTCGTTCTAACCATTTGCACGTCTGGGCTTCTTCGGGGTGCTTCCTCCAAGTAGTAGATGAACCACTAAACAATAGATTGTTAGAGAACCCCTTGTCTTTCTCAGTGATTCGAATAAAAATGGCATTTGACACTAAGACATCCTCAATGTCGAAGGATTTAATTTCAATAACTAGTATTTTCCTGACAATTCTACACCCTTTTGAATTTTTTCCCTTCAATGGAACTGCTTGCTTGACTAAATTGATTTTCACCTGGATGGATAACCAGCTCACTAAACGATCACCCCAACCAACCAATTCATCAAAATGCAAGATTATTGCAGAAAACTTCTGTCAAATGCATTGCTAGAAAATTCAGTCACCAAAAAAAAAATCAAAGAACTCCCCCTGCCGGAGGCATAGACTAGACTTTACCCTAACTCATTAAATTCAGTAGTAGGTTCATTAATTGCACATAATCTCTCGAATGGAAAGAAAAGAGAATCTCACGAGTCACAATAGCTCAAAGAAAAAAAAACTTTAATTTCGGTCCAACTCGATAGGAGCCGTGCAAAATTGAAGTCTCGTGCTTGGTTTTGAATGAGAGAAAGAAGAAAGGAATCCTCTTTTTGACTCTGACCCAAGCACTCTGCCTCATCATGCAGTCATTAAATGTTTAGCTTTTCATGGTTTTGCTGATAGATTCATTTGGTCTCTTGACTCTTCGGATCTCTTCATGACAAAATCCCTTTTCCTATCTTCTCTTTCTTGCCCTTCTACTTCTTTTCCCAACAAAAAAGTATGGTTTGGATTGGTTCCTCCTCGTGTTAAAGCGTTCATATGGATTGTTTTTCCTAAACGGATGAATACTATGGATATGCTTCAAAGAAGATGGCCTTATATGTTGCAATCTCCTCATATTTTTTTGTTTCTGTTTGGATGATGGGGAGTTTGGTGATCATATTATGCTTCATTGTAGCTTCTCTAGAGCTGTTTGGCATTTCTTCTTAAGTCGTCTGAATTTTCTAGGGTTATGCCAAAAAACTTGATGGATCTTATTTGCCAATGGAACGGATGGTTTCTTCATTCTCGTGGTAAAAAATTTTGGGCAGCAATTTCTCATGGAGTTTGCCAGGGCATTTGGAAAGAGCGGAACAGCAGAATATTTGATGGGAAATCAAAGCATTTCATAGAAGTGGCTGAATCTATTGTTTCTTATGTTGCTTCATGGGCATTGGCATCTTTGGACTTCCAGCACTTCTCAATCAATGACTTTATCAAGGATTGGCCTTCATGTCTCTATCTTGTTCTTTACCTCTTGAATTTTAGAGTTGGTCTTTGTTGTACTCTATGTATTCTATGTAATTTTCCCCTTTTTTAATAAAATCAGCTATTCATCCACACACACAAAAAAAAAAAAGATATGTATGGAATATGTGTATGTATATATATATTCACATTTTTTTACTACATATTTACAGCCAAAACCATATCAAACTCATTCATATCACTCAAAGCATTTTTAGCTTTTGATTTTTAGTTCCATATTTTTAAGCCAAATTCATATTAAACTTGGATTATTCCTGTATTGCATTTTTGTTTCATCCCATTTTGCTAGTTATTCATACTCCATTCTTCTGTTTTACAGTCTCAATGGAATGCAATTAAGTGCCAACATTTTTTCCAACACTCGCATGTGCCTATGTCAATGGAACCGACATACAAGGGCATTTATATCAATCTTATAAAAAGCTTGTAAAGCATGCATCTTAAGGCTCTCAAGGATAAGTTCTTGAGGTGTAACCTTAGAGACTCAATTCCCTTGAGCTTGAGGCTCACATGTCAAAGTATGAAGTGCCCTTGAGCCTCACAAAGCGTGAGGTGCACACCCGATGCATTGAGGCTCACCTCATGTCCCGGGCTTGTGCCTCATACATCAATTCGAAGTAGGGTTCTGGTTCTCATACAGAACTGAGACTAAATTTTTTTCTTATTTTTTATTTATTTGAACCAATACTTCATTTATCGTGTTTAAAGGCTCTATTTCACATCTGGTGTTTCTCTAATATTAGTCAAAGGATTTAAAGCCACCATTTCGCTGGCATCTAAAACCAAGATTCCAATATCTGTTGGTATGAATTATGACTGAACACTATTTGTTTTACAATTAGGAACAAGTAAAAAGGTCCTAATTGAGGCTTTTCTTGAATCTCAATCTTTACCAATTCTATGTGTTAGCTGAATCAATTATACATCTTCCCCCACCACCCTGTAGGCTCAAGCCTCATGCTTTGAGGGTTAGGCATTTGAAGGGGCACTTGCTCTGCATTCTTAAAACACTGATTTACAAACCAAAACAAAAATCTAATATAACATGGATCACACTACAATGCAGTCTCTTACATGAAATATGCAGAGCAGCAAGGTAAAAATGCAAATCAAGAAAAGGGGCAAAATATATATATATATATATGCCATTTAAAAAATATATATATATACCGTATACTCAAGATTGGAGAAGGGCCTCTCCACATCACGCAAAACAAAAGGACGACCATTAATGTACACCACCTGTTTCAGGGATAAACAGAGAAACCAAAATTATACTAGATTCAGAATTCTCAAAACCAAGGAATTCAAAAGATCTCAAAGTACTGATTAGAATGTCTGCCACGGGCGTTTCCAGGAGCAGTAAAGTACTAGATGGTAGTACTTACAGTATTTTTAATGTTAAGTAACTAAAAAGCCTTACTGGTTCTTCTCGAAGATTATGCCAAAGCACTCGTGTTTGCTTCCCATTCTTTTGTGCCCCAATATGATCAAGTACATTTTGGATACCATCAATAGTTGGTATTGCAACACCATGAACATGTAATGAGTCGGCCTATTAATAAATCACAAAGAAAATGAAAAGGAATTAAACAAAACATTGTGATGAAATGCAAGATGCCGTCAATCATGTGTCAAAGATTTGGAGAAGAATGAACGAGAGCAAGAAGATTCTTGTGCTTGCCATCTTCATCCACACCATGCATATACTCAAACAGGCATGAACAGAAATACAGATAGTATTACAAACTAACTAAGTCTTGGAGTTTATCAAGAAAAAGAAAAAAGAAAAAAAAACAAGACTAGGGAGTCTAAAGCATATAACAAGGTTGTGCCAAGTCCGGCATAACCTTTGACCTTACTATTGACATGTGAACCCTAATCATAAAATCTAGACTCTAGAGATTAAGAATATGTCTTTAAAATATCATGAACAGGTTCTCAGGTGGGATTCCATTGTTTTTAGCTAGCACTTATGTGGGAAGCTTGTTGCTGCTCTTCCTGCCCATTTGGGAATGCATCTCTCATGCATTTCCTTTAGTTTTCAATAAAGGTTCTTCTTTATTGATCAAAAGAAGGGGAAAAAAAAAAAAGGATATCTCAAGTCTTTCTAGAAGCTGGGTGAAAATTATACCTTAATAAACATGATATAAAATGAAATACACAGGGAAAGCCTCTCCATCACTTTCTTCTTTTTGAACTTTCAACCATTACCGTGAAACCATCTAGAAAACTTTCTCTTTTCTTGCCAAAAATAAGTGAAGAAAGAAAAGGAAAAAAAATGGAATTTCTGGGAAAAGCAATTAAATCTTTTAGCTCAACAGCGAATAGACATCATACAACACAATCCATCACATTAGAAAGACAGATGATGTCGGTGATAATGAATGGTACGTATGGATATTCTTAAGTGGAAGTGACCCGCCCATCATAGTTGTACTCAATGGAAAAATAGAAGCAGGCTTTAGGGGGGTGATATACTGATCTGACATGTGAACAAATCGCCTCTGTCCTGGGGAAACCATTGTATTTCATGTTGATAGATGGGATATCCCAATTTTCCATTGTGCAAGTCCATGAATGACATGACACTTGTGAAAAACAAATTTCTCACAAAAAGTAATGTTAATCTTATTATGACAGAAATTAAATACATGCTGATGATCCACTATTGTTTCAAAAATTGAGAGAGTTTTATGATTTATCCTATGCTCATTGGGCAACTATTATTATGAACTTAAAGTCCATAATCAAGCAGATAGTAATAATACTCTAAGCATGTTAATCATTAGCTTGAAGGTGTATAGGAGAAAAAGCACTAAATAAGGAAAATGTTGTTTTCTTTTTTTGGTAGGCTTGCAGGTGAAAATGGGTTTTTGAATTCATACCTACGGTACCAACCCCCACAGACTTTGCCAGCTTAGCAAGCTGGCATTTTCAAATGCAATCACAACAAGACCTTTATTTTTATTTTATTTTTAATGCATCATCCTACAACTTTTCTTTCTGATTGATTTTTTAGCCCACAATGTGCTACTGCTTTTGAGTTTTTCCTTAATAAATATTTTGCAATATATTGGTTTACATGAGAAAAGACACATTATTATTTTTTTTTTAATTTTTTTTTTATATTTTTTTTATTTTTTATTATTATTATTATATGTATATCAGGTTATTGCTTTGGTGCAATGATAGTGGCTTGGGCTATCTAGCTTGAACGCATGGGTTTGAATCCGGTGAGCAGCCACTTTGTGCAAAAAACCAAAGGTTAGGTCTGTTTCCCATTGGCTATCCTAATGTTGCATTTAACACATTTTCATGCACAACCTATATAGATCAACAAGTATCGCAATCTACAATCATGTACAAATCAGAGAAATTGAAACAATCATATACATTAATACAATCCATTTAAATAGTGCGGAAAACTTCTACATTTTCTGTGTGTGCAGACACAGGAAGTTCATGTTAACCAGAAAACCAATCAAGTCAATCATG
>JAOXJP010231403.1:0-10635 GCA_025762735.1 Platanus orientalis | reverse complement strand
CATCAGTGCCATACCCAATAAAAGTACATTTTATAGATTTTGGAGCAAGTTTATTCCTAGCATCAAAATCAATATGCACATATGAAACATAACCAAATACTTTCAAATGTGAAAGACTTACTTTCTTTTCACTCTAAGCCTCCTCTGGCAGATTTTCATCCAAAGGAACAGAAGGTCCATGGTTGAGTAAGTATGTTGCAGTATTAATTGCATCAACCTAGAACATCTTCGGTAGTCCAGAGTATATCTTCATGCTTTTAGCACATTCCTTAAGAGTTATGTTCATGCGTTCTGCCATTCTGTTGTGCTGTGGTGTTTTGGGAATAATTTTCTCTATTCTGATCCCATTAATAGCACATAATTCTTTAAACTCCTTGTCTTCATAGTCTCCTCCATTATCAAATCTCAAACGCTTTATCTTTAAACTTGTTTCAGTTTCTATCATGGCTTTCCACTTCTTAAAAGTGTTATAAACATTAGATTTATTTTTAAAAAAATAAACCCATACCTTTCTTATCGAATCATCGATGAAGGTGACATAATATGATGAGCCTCCAAGAGATAAAACTGGAGAAGGTCCCCATACATCTGTATGAACCAATTCTAATTTTTTTTTATCTTAGGTGTTCTGTCAGTCTTTGAGAAACTGATCTTTTTTTTTCAAAGATGCAGTCACACAAACCAATGTCCACTGATTTTATACCTGGTAGTTTTCCTTTAGACAGAAGTGCCTTCATTCCTTTTTCACTTATATGGCCAAGCCTATGATGTCACAGATTTGAATCTTCTTCTGCATCAATAATTATAGCAGAATTTTTAGTGCTTGTCATTATGTAGAGAGTACTCGTCTTCTTTCCACAAGCTACAACCATGACTCTTTTGGTGACTTTCTAGTAATTACCCATAAAAGTTACTGCATACCTTTGTCATCAAGTTGTTCCACAGATACTAGGTTTCTCTTCAAGCTATAAAAATGTCTAATGTTTTGTAACTTCTATACAGCCCCATTAGGTAATTTAATTTAAACATCTCATTTGCCCACAATAGCCAAAGGTTCATCATTAGCTAGATAAACCTTTCTCCATTCACCATTAATATAGTTTTTCGTGATTTCTCAGTGTGGGGTAGAGTGAAAGGATGCCCCTAAATCCAAGACCCATGAATCAATGGGATTGTCAACGCTTAAAATCAGAGCATCAATGACCTCTGTTTTGACGTTCACTGAATCCTGCTCATCCTTGTTCTTCCTCTTTGGTGCCCAATAGTCTTTCTTTAGATGACCCTTCTTTTTACAGTTCCAGCAACTGTTAAAAGGTTTTCTAGATCTTGATTTGCTCATTCTCTTAGAATTTGATCTACCATGGTTTGCAGTTCTTTTAGATGTTCTTCCTTTGTTCTCTATATTCAAAACAGAACCTGATGTTTTCTCTGATTCCTTTCTGTGAATTTTTTCACTTAGAATCAAGTCCCGAACATCATTGTATTAGAGTTTTGAGTTTCTAGAAGAACTACTCACTGCAGTTATAGTACTATTCCAACTTTCTGGTAAGGAGGATAAAAGAATTAAAGCTCTGACCTCATCTTTGAATTCAATTCCTACAGAACTTAATTGAGACGTAACTAGATTGAACTCCTTTAAATGATTAGTTACAGCCATGCCTTATAACATCTTTAGGTTGAATAATCACCAAATAAAATACACTTTGTTAAAAATAGAGGGTTTTTCATACATATTCGAAAGAGCTGCCATCAGATCTACTGTGGTTGTCTCCTTCGCTATGTTGAAGGCAGTGTTACGAGCCAATGTCAATCGAATAACCTCTAACACTTATCTGTTAAGAAAAGCCCATTCATCTTCTTTCATGCTATCTGGTTTCTTTCCTGAAAGTGGTTTGTACAAGTTTTTTTGATACAAATAATCTTCAATCTGCATCTTCCAGAACTTAAAGTCCGAACCATCAAACTTACTTATCTTGACCTTCCCTTCATTTGCAGCCATCCCTACCACTTGAACCTAATGGCTCTGATACTAGTTGTTAGGGATTTACCCTAATCCCAAGATTGTGAGAAAGCAAAACAAAGTAAAATAAAGATCAAGAACAAAGAACAAAACATAGAAAACACCAGATTTACATGGTTCACCCAACTTGGGCTACATCCATGGAGTTGCTAGATTTTTCACTATGATTGAAGAACAGAAAGTACAAGATAATTCAGTTATTGTGGCCGCCCTCAACATTATACATATAATTAGGGCTACACCATATAAATATAAAATTACCATAATACCCCTACTAAAAGGATCCACGAATCGGGGAAAAGTGTACAGTACTATCAGACTCCGCACTTCCCATCAAAAAGTAACAAAATAGTAAGAACCACCAAGTGAATATACTTGAGCTGGTTCCCATATATCAGTATGAACCAGTTCTAATTTTTAAAGCTTTAGCATCCTTTCTATCTTAGAAAAGCTAAAAATTTTCTATTTTCTCAAAACATACTCTTCACAAAATTTCAAGTTCAAAACTTTCAAACTTAAAGTTTGCCTTTACTATGAAGAATCTTCATTTACTTCTCTCTTATGTGCCCAAATTTGCACTACCATGTGCTTGAGTTGACACCCGTTTCAGCTATATCAATAGTCTTGTTTTCTGGTCAGATAAAGTGTCCCTTCCTTCTTTCCTTAAGCTATCACCAAGGCACCTTTAATTACTTTTCACATATTTCTTGCGAAATTAGTGGTGAATCCTATACTTTCAAACTAGCCAATAGAAATTAAATTCATTTTTAAACTTGGTATGTGTCTCACACCATTCAACAATCATGTACCTCCATTAGGTAGGTTCAACCAAACATCTCTTTTGCCAATTATGTTGCAAACCTTACTGTCTCCAAGGTAGACCTTGCCATAGTCTCCTTACATATAATTCTTGAGACATTCTTTATTTGTTATGGCATGAAAAGATGCACTAGAATCTAATACCCAAGACGCCAACTTTTTATTAAGTGTAAGAATCGAAGCATCTTCAGCAATATCACCTGCAATATTTATGAAAACTTCTTTCTCCTTGTTGCTACTTTGCTTTATCTTCTTTTGTGCCTAACAATCCTTTATAAGGTGTACTTTCTTCCAATAATTTTAGCATTCCACACATGGCTTTGCTAACTTAGATTTCCCTTAGATTTTGACCTCCCATGGTCTTGCATCTTTTAGCAGTTCTTCCTCTTCCTTCTACTTTCAGTGTGCTCCCACTTGATGATGCTTCTATTGTTGACTTTTAACAAACTTCTTCACTGAGTAGTATGCTCACATCATTAAAATTCAAAGTGCTTGAACCTCTGGAATTGCTTATTGACATAACTAAGTCATCTCAACTCTCTGGCGAAGAGGATAGGATCAATAAAGCTCTAACTTCATAATCGAAGTTGATGCCTAACAAGGTCAACTGACTTGTGACTTTGTTGAACTCCCTTAATTGTTCCGCAATGGTTCTTCCCTTAGCTATCTTCATGTTAAACAACCTCTTCATTAAAAATACTTTATTTGATGAGGATGGTTTCTCATACATCCGTGCAAGGACCGCCATGAGATCTTCGATGGTTTTCTCTTTGAAAATATTGAAAGCAACCGATGATGATAAAGAGAGACTGATCATACCTAGGGCCTTCATATTGAGCACCTCCCAATACACATCTAATATCGTCTCGAGTTTCTTTGTTTTCCCTCCAAGAGGTTGATAAAGATTTATCTAGTATAAAAAATCCTTTGTTTACAACTTTCATAGTGAAAATTCTGTGTCATTAAACTTCTCAATCCCAAACTTTGTGGATTCATCCACATGTACCACCATTACTCCCACTCAAAATGAAGTTTCTAACTTCGTTGGCTTCTTGAAATTGATTTTCCAAAACCTTAGCCCTAATACCAATTGTTGGGGAGGGTTTAAATCAAAATCTTACCAAATGAAACCAAATAAGAAGAAGCAATAATAATAATCAAGATAAAAAAATAAAACCAAAAGCACACTACAAGAACACAAAATTTACATGGAAAACCCCAAATTAGGAAAAAACCATAGAGCCATAGAGAAAGCTTCACTATTTAGGAAAGATTACAAGAATTTTCTCTCAATCTCTCATAAAACCACACTTCTCTCACAATACTTTTCATTCTTTTCAAACCTAAACAATAATAGAGACCTTTTATACATCATACAGGTTTATCCCACCACAAAACCCAGGTTTCCTGGCTTTCTACGGACTTTCCAAAATCTATCTCACCACTATTCGATTGATCCACTGACTAGTCGAATCGATCCAGGTGCCTTTGATTTATCCACTTGGTTAGTTGGATCGATCCAAAAACTTTTTGATGTCTCATCTGTCTATAGACTATTTCACCCGACCGTGTCCATATACATCTGCTAGTTAGCCGGATCGATTTGACACTACTGGAACACATTTTCTCGGTTTCTTTTGCCTTCAACTTGCATTAGACTCCATTTCAACATGATGAAGGCAAAGGTAATTAAGGTGTTAGCTAATACAAATTGGAGTTTCACCAAAATCCCCCTTATAAAATTAATCACAAAATGTGTTTGTAACCATTAAGATTGGCAACAAACCCACTGTTGGAAAGTCCATCAAGCAGAGGCTGATCCAACATGTGCATATGATTGCTCCAATGTTCCATTAGACCATAAATAGCCTCATCATTGACTCTAGACTTTTTTAAAAGAGAATATGGCCACAATAGTTCTAGAGCTATAATCTTTCGGTTTATTGCACGATGATAAACTAAGAGGAGATGGTGGTGAGATCCCCACAAGAGACCACAGACATGGATGTTTGCTTTTGTGAAGGACCGAGGAATAATTGTGATATAAGAAATAGACAACACAAAGTAAAAGGGTAGAGATAGATAGAGAAATAGAGTGGTGAGAACAATTGAATGGTGCACAAAATAAAAAAGGCTTGGGGTTGACTATGAGATTGAGAATGAGACTCCATATAGAAACAGAGATGGTCAATCTCTAATAAATCAAGAAATAAGATACCAAATTAATAGAAACAAAAATTCATATGTTAAAAAATTATTATTAGACTTGTATGAAATTCAAAACCATAAAAAGAAGTATTTTAGCTATAGATATAGTGAGGTAAAAATAATATATTACATGAACATGCACAATATACATATGCACAAATGGACATAATTAAGATCTTCAAATTAGCCTATAGATAAAAATAAAGAAAATGAATGGTCTATTAATACAGATTAAACATAAGAAATAAGTGGAGGTGCTTACCTCCTATTTTGCACAATCACTGATGGATTTCCTTCTTCCATACGGGTAGGATCATCCATGTGTCTTCTATGCTGTGAAGATAAGGGAAAACAACTAGAGTGGGGAGCAAAGAAGCAGAGAGACTTTTATTTTAGTCATGAGAGGGGAGTGGAGCATGATAGAGAAAGAGAGAATGAATCTTTGAGAGATGCATAGAGAGGATCTAGAGAGAGAGAGAGCTAGAGACTATCCAAAAGAGCTCCCCTCGTCCCCAATTTGTCCTCCCTTTTAAAGGCTGCCACCAACGATATGCTTCAGTAAAGGAGCCATGGTCATTGTGCCTTAGTTGGAAAGGTCTGTAGATGATTCGATGAGGGGATATGTGTGGGCCAACAAATTAGGTGGCATTGAGGGGATTAGAATTTTGGAAGAACAAAAAGGGAAGGGCTAGGTATGCTTGTTGCTTTTTGAATTTTAAAAAAAAGGGAGCAAGAGAGGTGGACGTCCAGTGACCTACCTCTCTATTCCATTCCCTCTTTGGATTTTAGTACTTAAAAAATAAAAAATCTCATATCTCACCTAATCGGCAGGTTTCGAGTGTATCCAATTTAGGCATATTGGTGGTCCTCCTCCTCTTGGTCCAAAAATGGAAAAGAGATTATCTTTAGCAAGTAATTTGGGTTGTAAACTTGGGCTGGATTTGGGCTAGGGTTATAGGGTTGTTTATTTATTTATTTTTACGCTTTGTGGTGTGCCGTAGTTCAGTGCACCAATGCTAAACTCCATTATTCCCAAATTCAACCATTTTAATTAAAACCTTCACCTCGGCTAAGTCGATAGTTGTGATTGCTACAGTGGCATCTAATTTTTTTATATCTTAGTGTTTAAAATGCATGATCGAATGGTTGAGATTTAAGTTCATTTGATGGAGGGTTTAGGAGTGGGATCTAAAGATTATGATCAATACCCAAAGGTTTCAAAGCATGGTGGGTCCATCTACAGTGTTTGATTGATCATCCAATGTATATTTTTCTTATAATTTGAAAGATTCTAAATCAAAATCTAGGATTCACTAAAGCTTAATACATTGGATTTTGAAAATCAAAACCCTGTATTCTCGGGCTTCGAGACATTTTGAGTAGATCTATGATATCAAATTAAACATTCGTTGTTCATATTTTAAAAGAATCCAAATTGGCGATCAAGATTTGTTAAGACTCGAAATGGTGGATTTTGAATATCAAATACTCGATCTCAAGGTTTTGAACCACTCTGGAAGCATCCGTGATATCTAATTAGTTGTTAGATGTTTATACAATGATATTTGATGATCTAGCATTGATGAGGGGTAAAATCATAATTTCAACCTAGATGTTGCCGAAATTGAGAGAATCATTCAAGAGCACAAAGATTGGAAGGAAAATATGTAGAGGAAGAAGTGGGCTACATAAAGATCTAAGAGAAAAATCAAGGGATTGAAGTGCCAAATTAAAAAAGTATGGGAATGGCCTAAAAGTGGAGGGTTATCTAAAGCCTAAGGTCTATTCTAGAGAACCAGTTCGACCCATTGAAAGAAACCTCTGGTCCTTGGGCCAAAATTAGGTGCTGACAGACCATGCGGGTAATTTGGGTTTTGGGGAACTCGATAATCTTGTTGTGGTCACTCATTACCATAGGGACTGTTATTGCCCACTCGTGGGCCTAGTAGGGGCTCGCCTGTGAAGGTTTACCCCTTTGTTCTCACCAAGGCTTTCTGATTTATAGCCTGAGCATGGTTTTGAGGACTAAGTTGCCCCTTAGCTGGTTGGACCATGATATTTTTGCCATATGGTTAGCCTGTAGGGGTCTAGAATCACTAATCTTTGGGGTAGCCGACTGGTCAGTCTTTCCCCTCAAGCCCACTCGAGGCACCGAGGATTGTACTGAAGGGGTTCCCCTCTTCAAACAGTCCCCTGGTTAGAGGATTGAGACTCCTCTCGCGCCTTATGCCTCTGTCATTGGTTGAAGGGCTCTAATCAGGACATTTTCCAATCTTGAAACCCATATCACTCTTCTCTGCTAACACATCAAGTTTAGCGTTAAGCTCTTAAGACATCTCCTTCAGTATCTCTCTGTAGATGGTTTCACTACTTTCGGGGGCATCTAGATTTTTCTCTCTTCAAGGCATGCTCCCACTGTGGTCACCATTTTTTGTTTGGTATTTTTTTAAAGTTTCCTCTATCTCGAGACTATATTCGGATTTGCCTCACTTAAGAGGACTTTCAATAGCCTTAAAAAGAGAGAAATAACACCAAAGACAAATTGAATGACAATATGGATAAAAGTAAAAAACAAATAACTTATTTTTATTAATTCGATGGAGCCTTTTACACTATCCTTGAGCGCTCACTCAATGACAAAACAACTTATTACAAGCTATTGAACTGCACTATGCTTTTTTAAATTAATCCTACTCCTAAGATAAAGTAAATAGATAGATTGAATTGATGATGTGATTCCCTTTCTCATGACATTTATAGTGCATCAATCAATTACAACAGTTTCTCCACTTCAAGTGCTTTGAATTATTTATTCTCTAGTAACTGATGTTATTGATGTGTCAATCGCTTATGGCTTTTCACCTTCATTACTATCATGGAAATGGGGTTGCTTGTGATCCATTTCTCCCTGCTTCAAGTAAAGTCCAAGTTTGGAACCCACATTTGCCATTTCCAACTCCTGAGACACGTGTCATTCATCTGAAGTTGTTGATACCTTTCAGCTTCCTGCCCGAGGTGTGCTAAGTGTCATCTTCCTAGTGGTTGGTTTTAAAAATAATGGGACCCATGTGTCTTCCCTGTATTGGCCAATTTTGAAAATGGTGTAAACACTAAGAAAACTTGTTTACCAACACTTGAGTCCTTTCCTTTTCTCTTTCAGCTTGGAACTATCACCTGCTCTTCTATACACATGGTGGTTCCAAAAAAGAACACATATCTAGAGAGGGACACCAACTTAAGTCTTTTCCTTTTATCTTTTAGCTTGGAATTGTCATCCAACAAAGGACTTGCTTCATCCGGGTCTTTTTGGTTCGCGTTGGCACACAGGGTTCACAGTTTCCACTAAAGCCCGTGTTCTACCCCCACGCATCGCCATGTCTCTGTGCCTTGTTTCCCATTTTCACTAGGCAATTTAGTATTCATGAAACGATGCATGGTCTCGACATGAGTCTTTGCATTATTTCATAAGACATTTTTTTCCTCAAACATTGTTTGTCTCGATAAGAGTCTTTGTATCAGGAAACAATGTTTGAGATTTAAATTAAACATTGTTTTTCCCATAGACATTGTTTACCTTTATATAAGTCTATATATCACTCGACTCTTATTTATTATGGGACATTTTTGTTCTTATGTGAGCCTCTGTGTTTCGCTTACATCATTAACTCTAGGATATTTTGTCCTCAAATTCCCTTTTCTTTTGATAAGGGAGCCTTGACCTCTTTGAATAGTCATCCTTGAACTCTTCTCTATTATATGCAAATTGATGAATGTCCTCATCAACAACTTTGTTGTTTTTCAATGACTTTTTCCACGTGAATGGCCACTTTTATTTGCTTAAATTTTTTACTACTAAAGACAGTGTTGCCTCCAAAAGTATACTATTGGGCTCATCGCCTTTCATAACATGACCCTTCACATGGCTCAAGCTACTTCAACGAGTCATTTTAGACCCCAAAGTGACATGCCATAATTGCCAGATCTTGCTGCATCAAGACCTCCAAAGGACAATTCCTTTATGGCATAGGACACATCCGAGTTGATCCCTTCTTTCTTTGTCAAGATCATGTCCATCAAGGTAATATTCTCCGACTGACTATATAAATTTTTTCTTTCTCTTTTGGACTCTCGATTTACTCCAATTTCAAGTTCTCCTCTTGAGTTGATTTTGCCTCCCAGCAATGAACTTGTTTTTTGTCGATTTTCCATGCCATGGCCTCTTTCAACCTTGATGACTGTAAATCCATCGAGCATCATTAAGCCATTTGTCACCAAAACACTTGATTCAACATCTTAGTCAGGTACTTTTCTGCCTCGATGCTCTACTCTCAAGTCTCCTGAGTCACGATGCTTGTCTCCATCGTCCTGAGACCACCTTGCTCGATCAACCCATATTAAGTTCACTATGGCTATGTCGTCCCTTATTAGCTTCGAAACTGTAGTGACTTGTCCTCATTGGGTAATCAACCGGCCTTTGGGCTCGATTGTTGCTCTGTATTCCTTATCGGTCACTTTGCTAATCATAACCGTATTAATGTCCACTTGTACCTCCCGATCGATTGGGTTGGAGCCCTTTTTGAAACAATTTTTTCCCTCTTGACTCTTGCTTACTCAAACGCTCATATCTTTTCTATTTGTGGTTCGTTTCACTTGCCGTTTATTTTGTTAAACTCTAGACTCCCATGCCTTTCCAATGACATAAGGATTGCTAATAGAATCTCTCTACATTTTTTTCTGTATGTCTCTAAAGTTGTGTTAATTCACAAATCACTGCATAAGCGTTTAAATGGCTCTAAATGTATATGAAACATATCTAACAAGTGTGCACAACATGTGTGTGAATATGTGTGGGGTGTTATAGTCCACGTATAAAAGTAAAACAATGTACTCATCATCAAGAGTTTTATAATAACAACAATGGTCCACATGACATCTTCTATAGTCATTCTCCAACATGAATTTGTTAAACTTGAGGTACCATTGCTTTGGGGCTACATGTATATATTTTCTTCCAAGTCACCATGGAGAAAAGTTTCCTTCACATCTAACTACTTAAGATGTAAATCTTCCACTGCCATAATGCTTAGCACCACTCTAATAGTGGTCATCTTCAAAACTAGAGAAAATAGATCAAATTAGTTAAAACCTTTTCTTTGTTGACACCTATGAAATAAAGATTGCCGTTCTTGAACATTATAATTATTAAAGTTCATTTAAACAATCACATATCTACATATGCTTTCCTATGATCATTATATGAATCTTTGAGATCTAATCTTAAATAAAGTTTAGAATTACCTCAATGAATAAATCGGACACAAGAATCCAATCTGACCCAGTCTCCAAGGCATCCACACCTGCTCTAGAATTCTCTGTGCTTCTCTTACTTCCAGAAAAGTTACAGGACCCTATCTGAATGTGGGTACCTCTATATATCAAGTATTTGAGAAGCCAAAGTAACCCTAGGGGGTGTGGGATCCTTCTAGGATTCTTATCCTTAGGCTGTGGGGTCCAGTATCCTTATTTAAGTCAAACTAGAATAAGGACACCCTATCTTTTGTTAATTACAAACTGACACACCACTAATT
>JAOXJP010231402.1:0-24625 GCA_025762735.1 Platanus orientalis | reverse complement strand
TCAGCACTAACAAGTGATTTTCACTTTTTTTTTTTTGGGGGGGGGGGGTGCATTTCACTTGTCAGCACTAATGTGCCCTCCCCCTGACAGGGTGCAAAGAGGAGCAGATGATAAGAGGAGCAGATACAATCCACTCAGCTCATCAACATGTGTTATGGCCTTTCCACAACCTTCCCTTGAACCTTTAAGAGGTAGAATCTCTCAAGGGTTTTGAAACCAAAGTAGTCATAATCAAAGTCTCTGTCATATATGATCTCACTATCCAAGATTGTAGCATTCTGAAACAAATAAATGCCATTACACTATAATAAAGATCCTAGAAACATTTTTCCTAGACATAAATATCATGGAAACCCAAACATCTAAACCACAAACAAGTACATGAATTCCTTTTACCCAATAAACTAATAGGGACTTAAAATCTAAGAGATGTCACCTAATAATGCTTTCACAGGTGCAACCTCCCACTAATATATTGAATTAATGATTCTAAGAGGATGTTAGCAGATTAACCAAAAGATCTATTTCAAAATTTATTGAAGATTTTTCTGCTTCTACACCCCCTCCACTTTCTTTTTCTCATTTGGAGGAAAAGCACAATGGGCACTGATTCTCAATCCATAACTCAGACCACCATGAGCATCACTTTGTGGTACTCAAATCAGGGCACTCCAAGTCTGATTGTAACCGAACAGCGAGGCTAGCTCAAGTTGGATCAAGCTTGGGTTATATGTTAGGACCACTTAGGCTAAGAGAAAAAACATATGTCTACTATATAAAACTCCATTTCATGCTTTTTATGCACACAACTAAACCAAGTGTTATTGTTATTTACACACTTACCCCTTTTATACACATGTAACATGATTCATACATATTTTGATAGGTTCGATTGGTTTGCCTTAACCCTTGACCTAATCCTAAAACCCATTTTCAAATTTGGTTCAAGTCTTAAGTCCCACCTTATACGAGATCCCCTAGGAATCTAAAGAACAGGTCAATCTATGAATTGGATGATGGTTTCACTCACATATCTATTGGCATTGATTACAAATTCTAGTGCAATGATGGGAAAAAAAATTGCTTTAGTAAGGCTAATGTTATTTTAGAACAAACCACAATTGGATAAATATCATATTCATTTCATGCCCTACCAATTATGCTCAACCATTTGCACACAAACAAAACAAAATAAATAAACAAATAAGTAAAATGTATACATGATACACTGTAGCAAACTAGTAGAGACATGGAACCCCTGTCATAGCTAGGGTACCAAAACAAACAAGGGCAAGGGACTTTGTAAACACACAGGGTGCGCTACACCCGAAAGGAAATGACTAGCAATATATAAGGCTTAACAGTTTTCTTTTTTATTTTACAAAACATATAACATGCATTTCATCTTTTGAAAAAAAAAAAAGTATCCTAAATCATTTTTTGTAGAATTATTACAAAATAAATTATCAGAAAATAGGGGCAACAAAATTGGAATGCATAACAGTCCAAAAAAAATTATAAAAAATAAAAATAATGCCCTGCAAATTCACCCGATTCGCTCAACAATTGTATCATTCATAGAGATAGAGAGACAATATATATATATATATAACCTGAGATGCGGGAGAGAAAACTTCTCCTCCTTTGTCTTAGCCCCTCATCATCTTCTTCCTCCAGAATGTCCCCTAAAAGAGAGTTGAGTTTGAAAAACTTGTTTTAAAGGAGAAGAATCATATTTCTTCATACAAAGTTCATGGGATTGAAGTGATCCCAACAAACTCTCCACCGATAATGTGGATAAGTCTTTTGATTCTTCTAATGCAACAACAATAGACTCAAAATTTTGGGTCAAGCTTCGTAAGATTTTCTCAATAATCCTTTAGTCTCCAATATTTTCTCCATTTATTTTTAATTGATTAACAAGAGAAATAACCCTATTGAAGTATTTTTTAACACTTTTGGAGTCTTTTATTTTTGATAAATCAAATTCACTTCTAAGTGTTTGTAATTGTACAATTTCACTTTGTCATCTCTCTTGTATGATGCATAGAGTGTGTCCCATGCTTGCTTTGCTGATGTCATTGACGATATTATTTCAAAGATGATATTATCCACCGCTTGGTAGATGAAAAACAATATTGCTTTCTTGTCCTTCTTGCGATTTTCTTTCAACTCATTGAGTTGTTGTTGAGTGAGTTGATTGATCCACCGGCTTTATGAATCCATTCTCTACAATATCAGATAGATCTTGTGACCTATATAGCACATTCATTTGTATGTTCCATTGACTATAATTCTTCCCATTGAAATGAGAAAGTTGTGGATGCAACATGTTGTTGTTGGAAGCCATAGTTTTCCTTCAACAAGGCTCTAATACCACTTTGTTGGATTGATAGCAACTACTTGGAAGAAATGGGACAAAAAATAAGAGATAAGTGTGCTCTTGATGCTAACAAACAAAGAACATCCAAGCTAATTTGTTGTGTAGCTAATGGAGACTTGAAATTTCATTCCAATGACTTGCAAATGCCTAGATACAAGGTTTTATATATAGGTACATCTCAGAAACGGGATTAACACTTTTAGTTTCTCTAAGAATCAAACCACTAACCTATTAAATGGAAATACATGTATACACTAGAGACACTTTATATTCCCAATACAAATAATAAAAGAAAATACTAAATGCAATAAGAACCAAGGTGATTGTAGAAGTCCAAGTGAATGTAGTCCAAGATACTTTAAAATTCCAAAACCCAATGAAAGACTTGTCAAACAAGGAAGTCTTTTAGTCTTCCAAGGAAGAATTTAGTAGAGTCTAACTTAAAATTCCAACAACGGGCTTCATCCAATAAGCATCTTCAACGGATATTTATTGCTAATGTTCTGTTAGGAATTATCAAATCCACAATCATAGGATGCAATATTAATCAAAATATAAGCAAACAAACAAGAACACTATGAGAACACAAGATTTATGTGGAAAACCCTAAATCGAGGAAAAACCAAAGAGCCATAGAAGTTTCATTATGCTAGAAGAAGGTATACACAAAATGCTTACAGCCCTATATACAGAAAAATACATATAAATATCCCCAAGGAATTTAGGGTTAATTTACCACCACATAAAAGTATGATTTTGTTCTTTGGGCTAGGTTGTGGATTGATCATCAGTACCTTATTAGATCATCAGTAACATCAGGCTCCACAAAATAGCATGTTCCTTTTCCGATGGGTAGTTGTTCTTCACATGCCTCTTACAATGGGTTTACTATCCTCATAGAAGAAACTCTAACAATAAGAAAAATATGAATATAAAAATAAATAGAAAAACAAAAGATGATGTGATTGTCACGTTAGCGCGCCCACGCGCACACACACACACACACCACACCATGCCATTCCATGCCTTGACTCAGTTTGGTTCGATTTAGTCAGTCGGTTGGCGACGCACATGATGCAAAAACATATATATATATATATATAAACTTAAGATGATGTGGTTGTCACATTAGCAAATCACACCATGCCACACCTTGACCTGGCTCGTTTCACTTGATTGGTCAGCATGTGTGCAATGCAAACAAAGAACCCTACACACACACTTTCTCTCCCATGGGTCCCTACCTGTAAGGTTCTTGGCTTTACTTATGTAGTGGAAGAATTTATTCTCCACTTCTAATGTGGGACTAAACATTTCATATACAAAGAGAACAATGTGGTTTGGTTGGTTTGGTTCAAATTAAATTAAAACTTTCAATTCCTTCCAAAATATTCACAAAGATAAAGTTGTAAATATTAAGAACTTTATCAATAAAATAAAAAGGCCAAGCTTGTGTCAAACTTGTAAATAACAAAAAACAAAGGTATTAAGGATTCAATATTTTGAATCTCCAAGATCCCAACCCAATGGATACAACAATTAGGCTACTTAAATCAGATCCTACCCATCTCGACCGTTCCATGAGCTGTAGTAGCTAGAAGCATTATTAAATGGACAGATTTAGATAATAATAGTTGGTGAAAATTACTTGCACATAGGAAACATTTTGCTAAGCTTTATTAGTCATTATATAACTCACCAGCAGTCAAGCAAAGTGACGATTGAGATCTAGGCAAAGGAATCAAATCACTTGACTAAGAACAAAAGAACCTTCGTTGTGTGATGTGTTCCATTGTAATGGCAATGAGAGGAGATCTCCAAATTGAAAATGTGGATCACATCAAGTCTAAGTAATAGAACATGTACAATGCAGTTAAAAACATCCTTACTTCTTTCGTGTCTCATAGCTAGGGAAGTTTCCATGTGGAAACTATTCATTTCTACAATGTGCCATTGAAACATAGGGGGTTCCTTTCCCACCCATGTTAATGTAAGATCATAATGAATTGAGCAATAAGACTCAATATTGTATCACTAAACATTTGATTTCAAGGAAATAAGAGATGAGTTCTTATTTCCATCAAAGAATGCCAAGGATACATAATAATAATAAAAAAAAGAATCTACCACCAATCTTCAATTTAAGGCAAACCCTCCACTAAAGGCCATGAGTCAACGGGTCTATAGATAATAATTTCTGATCTAGTATTCATAAATCATATTAATAATATCATTATGTTACAATGGCATCCCAATGCTAAAATAATTAAATTCCAACTCAACTAGATAATGAAATGATGGGGACTTCATGAACCCCTAGAAGGATCCAAGGCTAGGCATGTTATTTGTTTCTTACTTATTTTTAGTATTTTAGTTGCATAGGGAACCTAGAATTGAAAATAAAACAAAGAAAAATAAGAAAAAAAATCATTGAGATTCACCAGTGGAAAGGTTTTGCATAGCATAGATTCAAAATAATGTAACTTTATACTTAGAATTCCGATTATGGCAGTGTTTGATGCATTTAAAGGAATATTTTGAAGGTTAGAAGCTCTATTTAAGGAAGATTTCACAAGTTCAACCAATTTCAAAGTGAGAATGTTAGTGAGAAGTATGATTCTACACAATTTTGAATGCTTTTTTTTTTTGTAATTTTCTTTGATTTCTTGGTAAATAATTTTAGAAGAGTATTTAATTTGGTCTTTTTATTAGTTCATTTAGAGTTTATTTTAAGTCAAGGTAATGGTCAGAATTGAGTTTAGGAAATAAAGGGTCAAGATTTGACTTTGTAATGGCCATATAGAACCTACTGTTTATGTTATTTGAAAAATAATTATTGAATGAAACTTTGAGTTATGAAAAATTCTCTCTACCCTAATTCTCGTGTTTTCTCTAGTGAAATCAACAAGACCCATTGTCCCTGGTTTTCACTTGTGAAAATCAATAGGTTTGTTGGAAGGTTGCATTCAATTGGTTAGCTGGATTCATCTCCTAATTGCTTGTTGCATCAAGAATTAAGGTTCATTTGGCAGTTTTCTTTCATAATTCCACTTAGTCCGCCTTAAAATCTAAGGAATTTTTTGTAGGCATTTATAGAAAGATGCTTTATAACTGACTAATATCCATTCAAGTAAACATATGATGTGACATAAGAGAAAGAAGAGAGATTCACATTTATTCAACCAAACGGAAAAAAAAGGATATAAAAATATGAAAAGGAAAATTAAGGGAAGAAAGAGCATGAGAAAAATGAAATAGAATAACTCGTTGGAGGAAAGGTTCTAATAGGACATGCATGTTCAGATCCAAAAGGGCATAAAATATCATGACTAGAAATGCTTGGGTCTCAATAAAAGAGTCATTCGGAATGTACAAAATTAGAAGACTGGTGATTAGGAAAGTTGGAGCATGAAAGAACTAAAGGTTCCTAATGCTTGTCTTAAGGTGTGATGAAAACCTATTATGGTTCCTAATATTGTTTAAGAACAACTCAAAAATTCCATGATGCACTGGAGCTATGTTGATTAAATGTAGAATTGGATTGTAAACCAATTACATGAGTGGGGAAGATAACTTGGGGACTTACCTGTGATCTCAACAAAGAAGACTCACTCACTCTCAATGAATGGATCTTTAAAATAAATTATAATTTCAAAGCTTAGCCTCTTCTTCACTTTAGAATCTTTATATAATAACAAAAAAATTAACCATTGGAAAGGGAGGAATTGGTCTCAAAAAGACATTAGGGAAGCTTGGTACTTGGAGAAACATTAAATACTAGTCTCTCTCTCTCCCTCCCCATTAAGGACCAATGGCTAGCTCAATGGATTTGATTCAGCATATCACTTTGTCTCGTGCTGCATCATTCTTCCTTCATAAAAAAAAACTCATCCTCAAGTTTGGCTTTGTAACCTTTCTACATGCCTTCCTCTAGTCTTCATAATTTTTCTCCAATACCACTATATCCATAGATCTGTGTTTACTTTTCCCATAAACAAAGTATTGGGCGTAAGTACCTTGTCTTATAATCATATATCATACACTAGCAACATTAAAAAACTTGAATGTTTTAGCTGAGGGTGAGATCCTCAAATCATCAAGGCTTAGAATAGGTTGATTGGGATCTCCATGATATGCGTAAAGATAAAAAATGTAAAATAAGAATATTCACTATTCCACCAAGTATTTTAAATTGATATGCATTTGAGCCAATCTTCTTAAGGAAGTAACATGGACCGATCTTCTAATTCTAAAGCTTATTATATGTACCTCTTGGAAACTTCTCTTTAATTACCTAAGCAGGCCATCATCAAATAACTTTCTTTAAATATCTTCTACATGGGCATTGGTGTAACATGTCTAAGTAAAACTTTTAGACTTCAAGAATTGGTCATGGGTGCAATAATAGTACGATATATAGTTTTGGTGAACCAACAACAAAAAGTTGTCAACCAATGAGGGCATGCATTCCCATAATTGTTTGTGAGGTTGGCTATAGTACAATTAATTTGCTTTTCTTTTCATCAACTTTGATGCCTTGAGATGAAACAACATAGCTTAGGATGACTATATTGTTGGTCATGAAAGAGTACATTTTATGATTGACATGTAACTTCTTCTTGTACAATACTTGCAAAACTTGAAGCACATGATTACTATACTCATAACAAGAATTAAATTTAAGTATATTATTAATATAAACAATTATAAGAGTTTCAACAAAAGGTGTTAACATATGATCCATAAGTCTCGTGAAGGTTTTCATGCATTTGACAGTCTAAGTGCATAATAGGCCATTCATTAAATCTTTTTTGGCTTTTGAAAGAGGTATTACACCATCACTCAATTGAAGAATTTGATGGTATCTACGACGAAATTCATTTTTTGAAAAGATCTTTGTACCAAGTAACATATCTAGTATGCCATCAAGGTATTAGAAAATGGCATTTTATTGTGAATTAATTAATAGCCCAACTATATCAACACACATACTCTAAATTCTATTTATCTTAGGAGTGAGAAAATCCAATATTGTACATAGGCTCAATCTTCCTAGGATTAATCCTTGCTTTAATAACCCTTTTACTTGCCTTTGGAGTTCAATATGCTCTATTGGGCTTATGTGATAACGTGGCAAGTGTGGTAAAGTGTCACCTGGTGCTAAGTCAATTCAGCATTGGATGTCATACACAAGTGGTAACCCATTGGAAGCTCTATCATTGTAACATTGCGAAACTCATTGAAGATTTCTACCTTACAATTGGATATCTCTTTACTACTTTCTTTTTTGCCAGTGTCATAGTAGCCAATAAGAGTGTGTGTATATATATATATTGGTAATAAAAACTGAATTTTATAAAGCTAAGGAGGATTAAAATCCACTTGACGATTACAATCATAATTCAGAGAGTCCTCTTACCAGGACGGCGGTTTAGAGGACCATGACTCTTGAGAAGAGTTACAACCAGCAAAGGGTGCCAACAAGTGAGCAGAACCATTCACCTCCCTTGGAACCCAAGAAAAATAAATGTTCTCAAACCTATCCGCAAGATGCTTACAATCCATAATAAAGCCTTTAACAGACCAATGGCCCAAGTTAAAGTTTTCTTGAATCAGAGGGAAAAACATCTTACAATCACCCTTGAGAACTACCCTCTTAAGACCCAATTCATGGGCTTTTAACAAACCAAGCCTAGCTACGCCACATTCCTTAGCTTCAGTTGAACCATAATTACCGGACTGTGCCAAGGCATACAAAAAGGAACCATTGTCATCTCGAATCACCAAACCCGCACTGGCATTGTCATCTTCCTTTAAGAAGGAACCATTAAAATTAATCTTGAAACTCCCATGAATAGGTGGAACCCAAAAAGAGGTATGATCCTATCCCACCATACAGTAAGATCTTTCCTTTCTACTTTTGCATTCATTTATCAATATGCAGGAATCAAAAATCATTGTAGATAAAAGAAAGCAAGATTTTTCAAAGATCTTTAGATTTTGGAATTTTCAAATATACCAATAAGTTATAACAATTTCGGTATAGATTTCTCTTCTATCAAGCTTAGTAATATTCGCATTTGTATACCAATATTTAAAAAACCAAGAAGAGAAAGTATCATTGGTGTTGAAATTGAAAAGTTCGCGAATGACAAAAATTAAGTCATGCATAGGGTGTTAAGACATTTAGGAATGGAGAAACAAATCTTATTCGCCACCAGAAAATGGTCTGTGAATGAAGCCCTAAAATGCTCATTCACGACCAAAATCAAGGCTCGCGAATGACAAAATGCTCATTCAAGACCAAAATCAAGGCTCGCAAATGACAAAATGCTCATTCAAGACCAAAATCAAGGCTCGCGAATGACAAATAATCTCATTCGCGCACCATGAAACTAGAAGTTTGTGTCTAACTCCAACTCCTTTAATGGTGGTTATTTTGCATAGTCACAACATCCACAAACTCCTTGACCACCCAAGAGACTAATAGCGGTGTAATCTCGCATAGAAAAAACACTAATGTGTACAAGAAAGAGGGATCATACATTCCCATTCCAAGAAGGACTCTAAGAGTAAGGAGGAAGTTGTCTATCACATGGATTTTAACTCAGCTCGTTTCTATATCTATATATACCTTCAAAGAGGACGAAATTGGTACTCTTTGACTCCTTCATATTTGCTATGGTATTTGCAAACTCTTGCTCTCCAATCCGAGTAAGTTCTTTATTTTCTCCATCTGCTCCAAGTTTTCAAACTAGTAAGCATCTCTCTTCCAAGAAGGCAACAAGTTCTTTAACCTCTGCTCATCCTTCCAAGGAAGATATCATAGAAACTTGAACCTTGAAGATGTCCATAGCCAGGTAAGGTGTAGAGTTTATTTTTGTGCTTGAAGAAAAACTTGTAAATCATATTCATATTAATAAAAGAGTCACTCATTCTTCTTCTTCTTTTATATTTTTATGCAACTTTTGTTTTTTATAATTCGAGCAATTTGGGATAATTTGAGGTTTGTTGTGCTAAACATGAGTGATTAACAAGCTCTTTCCAAGAGTTTGGAGTAATTGTCCTCATATAAAAATAATAAACCAACCCTTCAAATTGCTAGGTAATTTATACACTTTGAATTTCTATGCAAAATTTGGTGTTACAATTGGCATTCAAATTTATCTATAAAGAGAGGAGAAAAATGAACCAAAATATCTTAGCTTATTCACATTCAAGTAAGAAGTGCCTAGAAGTTTCTTCCTTACTTTTACACACAGGACAAATAGGATTGATATCAATTTTCCTTTTGCAAATATTACTATTAGTGGGAATTGCATCTAAGCAAGCTTTCCAAATAAAATGCTTAAATTTTTGGGGAATAGTCAAACCCCAAAGTCTATTCCAAGGAATGTCCGAATTATTTGAAGTAAACTGATTTAGAATAGGGGGAGAAATAGCTACCTGGTAGGCTAATTTAACAGTGAAAACACCCCTCTTGTTCAAATGCCAAATTAATTCATCATGTAAATCATTAAAACTAAAGGGGTTTTTAGTAATGGCTTGAGATTCCTCATCAGAAATAAAATTTCTAATTGGTGATAAGTCCCACTTCTTAGGGTCCTTGTCAATAAGATCAGTAACACAGGGGGGAAGGGGAGCCTAGCTAGGGTGGGAGAGAGAAAACAAAGGACAAGTGGGGATCCAAGCATCCAATCAAACTTGAATGTCTTCCCCCATACCCACTTGCCATCTCAACCATTTCTTAAGGATATCACAACCTTTATGGATGATTTTCTAAGCCCACAAACTATTGTTCCTAAACCTTGAATCTTAGAAATCACTCATGGGAAAATACAATGATTTAAGGAGGCGAGACCATAAGGAATTTGGATTTTTAATTAATCTCCATGCTTGCTTTGCGAGGAGGGATAAATTAAAAGCGTGAAGATCCCTAAAGTCAAGACCACCATCCTTTTTACATTTTATAAGCTTATCCCAATAGATCCAATTGATTTTTTTTTCTTTGATTCATTACTCCCCCAGTAAAATTTCCTCTGAATAGAATTCATGGAATTACATATTCTCTTTGGGATAAAGAAACATGACATAACGTAAGTTGAGATTGTCGAAACAATCAATTTTAATAACACTTCCTTCCCAGCTTGATTTAAGATCTTAGATTTCCATCCTTGAATCTTATTTTTAGCTCTATTTTCAATGAAAGAAAATAAGGCAAATTTATTTCTTCTAATAGATGAAAGGTAATCCTAAATAATTATTGAGGGTATGGATTTGCTTAATCTTTAGAGAGTTTTCGACCATTTTCTTATATTGTCTCGGGGTTCTAGAACAAAAAAAGAGTTCAGATTTCTCATGATTTATAATTCGGCCAGAAGCTTTACTAAAGACTTTGAGACACTCCATAAGGTTATGAATTTATCTCATATTTACCTTAGAAAAAATATAGCAATCATCTGCAAAGAGGAGATGAGAAATAAGAGGAATATTGGCTTTGATTCTGATTCCAGAAATCTGACCCTGATTTTCTTTGTCAATAAGCGAAGTTGACAACCCTTCTGCACAAAGCAGGAACAGAAAGGGAGGGATAAGATCACCCTATCTAATTCCTCTAGAAGGTAGTAACTCTTCTCCAGGGGACCCATTGATAAGGATCTTATAAGACACAGATGATATACACTCCCAAATCCATCTACACCATTTGTTACTAAAACCCATTTTTTCCATCATAGCAATAACCATACCCTACTCAACACGATCATACGCTTTGCTGACATCAATTTTTAGAGCCATGAAGTGGTTCTTAGATTTACCCACCCTTAAAAACCTCAGAATTTCATGGGCTATAAGGATATCATCTGTTATCATTCTCCCTTAAATGAATATACTTTGATTTGGGGAGATGATTTCAGAGAACACATTCTCCATCCTATTAGCCATTGCTTTTGAAATAATTTTCTAATAACATTGCAGAGACTAATAGGATGAAATTGAGTTATGAGCTAAGGATTTTTGATTTTGGGAATAAGAGTGATAAAAGTTTGATTGATTGAACTTAGCGATTTGCCATGAGAGAAGAATTCAAGAACCGCCATTATTACCTAAAAGGTCATAGTATTCTTGGAAGAAGCCATAATTGAAAGCCATCCGAGCCTAGGGCTTTTAATTTTCCAAATCAAAGGTAGTCCTCTTAATTTCCTCTTTAGAAAAACCATATTAAGGATGCTTTTTGAATCTTTAGAAAGAGAAAGGTAACTTTTTTTAGCTATTGAATTCATTTGTACCCTATTTGGAAGAGAAGAAACAATAAGGAGGAAAAGAAACCTTAAGATAAAGCACCAATTTGCTCATCACCCTTAACCCAATTATTGTTCTCATCTTTCAAAGATATGATCTTATTTCTAGTTCTTATCTCAATGGTAGATAGGTGGAAAACTTTAGCGTCTCTATCCCCTCATTTGAGCAGATAGATCTAGCTTTTTGGGCCTGAAAAATTTCATCTCTCCTCAGGAGGCTAGCTAAGGTATCTTCTTCCTCCCTTATTTGTAACAATGTATCATTCGAGGAGGGAAGAGAATGGAGGAAACTACAATTGACCTTAGCTTTCAAAATTTGGGATTTGATATTGCCAAAATATTTCTTATTCCACCTAACCAGAATAGGAGGAAGAGAAAGAAGATTTTGATTAATATTATCAATTTTTCCATTCATATCATTTTTGGACCAACCCTTCTTAATTTCCTTCATACAACTCGGATGAGCAGTCCATATCCATTCAAATTTGAAGGGATGAGGTCTAAAATTTGGGTCAGGGGATGTATTGAGGATAAGAGGGGAATGATTAGAACCCATAGTCATAAAATTTTCAATAGTTGCCTTAAGAAATAAAATCTTCCACTTGATATTGACAACCCTCCTATCTAATCTCTCCCGAATATAGACATTTCCAAATTTTTTAGTAACTCAAGTAAAGGGGGGGTAGAATGACCTAAGTCCAAAAGATTCCCCTCTAAAATTTCTCTAGCACGAGCTAAATTTCTTAGGGTAATTCTGTTACCCCCTTGCTTATCTTGCTTAAACCATAAACAATTCTAATCCCTAATACAAATGAGAGGGTTAGGGTTGCTTTTGATTTTAGATATGATATCCTTGAAAAAAGCAATTCTTTTAGAACTATCAGGCTTTCCATAGATAAACAGACAACTCCAAATTTTTTTGGTCTCAAAATCTTTTATTCGAATATCGATAAATCTAGCATAACTTTCAACCACAAGAAGGTTAACCCATCTTTCCCACATAACCAGTAACCCCCCAGATTTCCCCACAGAATCAATACACTTCATGTTCCAATCCCTAAACTTTCTACGATGTTTGATATAAGTCTCCCTAAAACATTTGGTTTCAGGGAAAAAAAAAAAAAAAAAACATTCAGGTTTCTAGACTTTACTAAGTCACTGAGAGTTCTAATTGTCAAGGAGCTCCTGATTTCTTAATAGTTCCAAGCGGTGATCTTCATGGACCATGGAGGTGCTGTTTTAGGATAGGCACCGGAACCACTTTAGAGTAGGGACTAATTAAACCAAAACACTCCTCACGAAACTGATCAATCTTTATTGCATTTATTCTATGGGGAAGGAAATCATAGCTAGAATGGGATGACATTGAAGTGAACACAAGCCCTTTGGATTGTCTGACCTTTTGAATTTCATAGGGGATTAATCTAGACATGACCCAATGCTGATCTTGAATTTAGTTAAACAGAATCACCAATATAAGGACTTATTTCACCACCTTATTATAAATAGGCACATCAAAAGATTTTCTCGAAACAATTAAAGCACCGATTATGATCATTCTCTTAAATGTTGAATCCTGAGTATACCCAAAACACTCAAGTTGCTGGTGTGAAACACTGAGTAAGGAAAGATTAGTCACCATAAAAATTGATGGGGAAAGATACCGAAGTCCCTATGAACTGATCCAATAAACCAATAGAGTCTTAACTCTAAAGGAATTGACCCAAAGGATTCCTAAGGAGACCAATCTAGGGAATATTCGGTGATCCCCCGATCATGGTCCCCTAGCCCAAAAGATATCGAGGCCATCGACGAGAGGCATGACTACCTGGTAACCTCCCGATACGGAGGTACAATCAGGAAACATCGAGTTACTTACTTCACCCTTCAACACCCAACACCTCGAGTACCTTGAAATATTCCCGGGATGTTGCCTAGATCACTCAATACCAAACGACTAGTCATAATTGCGAGGCACCCTATTTATAGAAATCCCTGACAAACAAAAAAGATAAAGACTCCACCTTCTTTGCTTAGAGATAAGCACAACCCAGAAGCCGTTATCATGGGAGAATATTCTCTATAGCTAGCCTGGTATACTGAGAAAATAATAGAAAAAGCAGGGGGAGACGCAAAGAAGAACGTGGGGTGAAAGAGACAGGCGAAATCTCTTTTGATATGCCGCTACTCAAGCCTATAAGTATGAGTAATGACTCGCTCATTAGGTATGGGGCAACAGAAACCCTAATTTGGATAACTCTTTTTCTATATCCCTTAGTTGTTTGACTTGATCATCGGAGAGCTTGAGACCAGCACCCCACCAGTGTCTAGCTTCTTCACTCTTTCTCTTTCGGTGCTGTGTAGGGCTTATTTCGTCAAAGACTTAGACTAGCCATGCAACCATTTGACGGGTGTAAAGGCACTTTCGGTTCTATACACCATAATTTTTTTTGTCAAGATTGAAGTCCAGATGCAAAAACCACCACTTTTTAATAAAAAATTGGCCTATTTTCTTACTATGAATACTTCACCACCGGAAAACAATCAAAATAGATTTTATATAATATAAAACTAAGACCAAAACAAGATTGATCTTATGGGAAGAAGAGGACATTTTCTCATTACCCCAAGTGGAGGCATCCTAGGAAACAAAGCCCCTACCGGATCCTTTATACCTCTAAAAAAGTTTTCAGTCAAAATCTAGTAGAATTTCTATGGAATTTGATTGACATCATCTTTAAAAGAGGGGAGTACTAAAAAGTTTAACAGGGTAATGATTAAACTAGCCTTTTTCCTAACATTCTTATGATAACGGTATTTTTTCACCAACCTCCAAAATACAAAAGACATAAATAAAGGATTGAAGCATACCTAAAGCTTTAAGATCAAATGAGGGAATAAGGGTCTAGAATTAACTGCACCTGTGGTGATGGACTTCAAGCTAAATGTCCTATTTTCTCCCATTAAAAGAGCATGTACTATTGGATGTCCTGCTCTCGTGGTTCCTTCAATTTCATGTGGGCACACGTTCCTTTGGCCCTTCTCCAACACATGGGTTTAAGCATTTGATACTGGTTGTGTAACGAGTTCAAATCATCTCCAGTCTGAATGGACATGTACCACTCCAGTCTCTTCTCACAATGTGACACAATGTCTGACAAAAGGTATATTAATAAATACACAGGTACTGATTTATTGTGTATTTACATTAATGCCCTCCTTTGACCCATGTGCATTGACTTAAACACCCTTTATCAGACCACATGTCCTGCACTTATTGGTAATGGTGTGGTACTTGTCCATTCAGACTAGAGATGATTCTAAATCTTGTGTAACAACCTTCTTATCTGTAAAGGTTACCATATTGAAAGCCTTTTCCAATCATTTTGAAGAAAATCATTTCAAATTTTCCTCAGTACTATTAAAGGCCAAGCAGTGTGCCTCATCGAGTAACTTGTGGTGTAATGGTATTTCATCGTGAATTGACAACTTTGAATAATTTACATACCATACCAACAATTAATAATCATTCGCCATATCCTGGTGAGGATTTTATAGACCGACCCCTAACCTCTGCCATGTCCGCCGATGGTCAAGCGGGTGGAAACATCAGCGCCAAGAGTGATTTTCACTTTTTGGGAGAGTGTGTAAACGCTTCTGACACTGATGTGGCCACGTAGAGAAGCCATAACCGGTTTTCATCACACCTTAAAACGTGCATATATTTTGGTTCTTTCTGCAATGTTCCTCTTCCTAATAACCAGTCCTTTAATTTTGCACATTGGAAATGACTCTTATTCCGAAATTCAAGGCATTTCTAATTATTTTTAAGGTCATGGGAAGACGAAAAGATGTAAAAGCGCAAAGTTTAAGATTTCATCTTCTCCATGATGTTAAGTCATGATTATCCCGGGTGTTAGATAAATGAAATTTTATTTGTCCTTTTGGATTTACACATGCATGTCATTTCCTATGGAGGAGTTATTTTATTCACTTTTCTCAAATTCTTTCTTCCCCTTAATTTTCCTTTTTCATATTTTTGGATCGTTTTTATCCCCTTTGGTTGATGAATAAATGTGAATCTCTCTTTTATGTTTCATGTCATATTATTTGGTTACTGAAATAGGCATTAATCAGTCATAAACCATCCATGACCCATGAACCAACACAAACCAACACGAAATAAATGTGTTAGTGTTGACTATAAATGTATTTTGGGTTAAAGCAGGTCAATTTGCTTTGAGACGATCAATTAATGGGCTGGATTTGGATTGACACATATAATTGTATACCCTTAACTTGACACATCAATCTGATCCACCAATACGATTGACCACATTACGCATGAACCAACACGAAATAAGCAAGTTATGGCATGTGTTTGGGCTCTAGGCATTGGAGGTTAAGTTTCCTCTTGAGACAGTGTTTGGGCTCTAGGCATGGCAGTATTGCGCATAGGGTTTAGACCTGAGGTTTTATATCTCTATATGCACAAGAGCACATTATGCGATAGTGGTAGACATACGAACCAAGTTATGGCATGTGTGCTCAAGTGTGCCTTATCCTAGTGTTGGGAAAATCTTGATTTGGCTCAAGACGATCACTTTGGTCACAAGGCAAGACTGAGGACAACGACTTGTAAAGAACATTATGGTGGGCTTTGTAACCTCTCTCTCTCTCTCTCTCTCCATTAAGATCCAATGGCTCATAGGATTTGATTTAGCACATCACTTGGTCTTGTGTTGCATCATTCTTTCTTCATAAAAAAGAACTAATCCTCAAGTTTGACTTCGTAACCTTTCTACATGCTTTTCTCTAGTCTTCATAGCTTTTCTCCGATTCCACTATATCCATAGATCTGTGTTTACTTTTCCAATTAACAAGGTAGTAGGTGTAAGTACCTAGTCTTATAATCATATATCATACACTAACACCATTAAAAAACATGAATGTTTTAGCTGATGGTGAGATCCTCAAATCATCAAGGCTTAGAATAGGTTAATTAGGATCACCATGATATGGGTTAAGATCAAAAATATTAAAATTAGATTATTCTCCATTACATCAGGTAATTTAAACTGATATGCATTTGAGCCAATCTTCTTAAGGAAGTAACATGGACCGATCTTCTAATTCTAAAGCTTATTATATGTACCTCTTGGAAACTTCTCTTTAATTACCTAAGCGGGCCATCACCAAATAATTTTCTTTAAATATCATCTATGGGCATCAGTGTAACATGTCTGAGTAAAACTTTTAGACATCAATAATCGGTCATGGGTGCAATGATAGTATTATATATAATTTGGTGAACTAACAATAAAAAGCTGTCAACCAATTAGGGCATGTATTCCTATAATCGTGTTGTGGGGTTGGCTATGGTACAATTGATTTGCTTTTCTTTTCATCAACTTTGATGCCTTGAGATGAAACAACATGGCTTAGGATGACTATATTGTCGGTCATGAAAAAGTACTTTTTAAGATTGACATCTTCTTGAAATATATTTGCAAAATTTGAAGCACATGATTACCATACTCATAACAAGAAGAATTAAATTTAAGTATATTATTAAAATAAACAATTATAAGAGTTTTAACAAAAGGTCTTAACACATGATCCATAAGTCTCGTGAAGGTTTTCGTACATTTGACAGTCTAAGTGGTATAATAGGCCATTCGTTAAAGCTTTCTTGGCTTTTGAAGGTGGTATTACACCATCACTCAATTGAAGAATTTGATGGTATCTACTATGAATTCACTTTTTGAAAAGATCTTTGCACCAAGTAACACATCTAGTATGCCATCAAGGTATTAGAAAATGGGATTTTATTGTGAATTAATTATTAGCCCAACTATATCAACACACATACTCTAAATTTTATTTATCTTAGGAGTGAGAAAATCCAATATTGTACATGGGCTCAATCTTCCTAAGATTAATCCTTGCTTTAATAAGCCTTCTACTTGCCTTTGGAGTTTGATATGCTCCATTGGGCTCATGTGATAATGTGGTAAGTGTGGTAAAGTGTCACCTGGTGCTAAGTCAATTCAGCATTGGATGCCATACACAAGTGGTACGTAATCTATTAGAAGCTCTTTCATTGTAACATTGCGAAACTCATTGAAGATTTCTACCTTATAATTGGATATCTCTTTACTACTTTCTTTCTTACTAGTGTCATAGTAGCCAATAAGTGTATAAATAGTAAATCTCTCTTCAAAAGTTTTCTCCATAAGTTTTAGGGATAATAGATTAACATGATTTTTATAGAGACTTGTGAAGACATTACTTTCAGAGGAGGCAATACATACTTTATCACAGTATCAAAGGGGGGTAGATATTTTTTTCGTCCAAGGTAAAATATCTGGTCATCTTGTTATGGTCGTCCAAATAATATGTGGTATGCATCTATAGGTATAGATTCATGACATATTTCATAATTATACTTATTAATGAACATTTTACCATGCACGTACACCCTATTGATAGGTAGTTCACTCCCCTTTATGAACCACAATATTTTTATAAGGCTTAGAGTGAGAATCACATTTTATTATAATTTTAACCATATCCACTGCCACCGTATTTTCACAACTACTTAAACCAATCAAAACATGCCAAACATTTTCTACCATGAATAGTACAAAAGGTATGGAATTTTTTTTTTTTTTTTTTAAATTTGTAGCCATTGGTCATCTTCTAAACTATTCGCACAAGCACACTCGACTTATAAGTACATTCAATCAACTATCGGGGTCAAACAGTTTAGATCTTCATCATTAACATTGATGTTATATATAGATAACTTTATCGATCATCAACATTTTCATCAATCAAATTTATCTAGTTTCTATCTATTTCTTAGAACATTAACAAGCTAAATGTCCTATTTTCTCCCATCGAAAGAGCAAGTACTATTGGATGTCCTGTTATTGTTGTGGTTCCTTCAATTTCAAGTGGGCACATGTTCCTTTGGCCCTTCTCCAACACATGGGTTTAGGCATTTGATGCGGGTTGTGTAACAACCTTCTTATCTAAAGGTTTCCACATATTGAAAGCCTTTTCCAATTATTTTCAAGAAAATCATTTCAATTTTTCCTCAGCGTTATTGAAGGCCAATCAGTGTGCCTTGACCTCATCAAGGTAACTAGTGGTGTAACGGTATTTCATCATGAGTTGACAACTTCTAATCATTACATACCATACCAGCAATTAATAATCATTCGCCATATCAGGTTTTCATCACCCTTAAAACGTGCATATTTTTTTGGGTCTTTCTTTCATGTTCCTCACCTTATCATCACATTTGTACATTGCAATGGACTCTTATTCCAAAATTCAAGGCATTTCTAATTATTTTTAAGGTCATGAGAAGACGAAAAGATGTAAAAGCGCAAAGTATAAGAGACATCCTCTTCTCTAGGATGTCCCGTCATGATTATCCCGGGTGTTAGACAAATGACATTTTCTGTCCTTTAGGATATGAACATGCATGTGGAGTTATTTTATTCACTTTTATCAAAAAAAAAAAAAAAAAAAATTTCCCATTAATTTTCCTCTTTCATATTTTTGGATCTTTTTTTCCCCTTTGATTGAATAAATGTGGATCTCTCTTATTTCTCCCAGGTCAGAGTATTTGTTTACTCAAATTGGCATTAGTCAGTCATAAATCATCTTTTGACCTGTGAACCCAACACAAATCAACACAAAATCAATGGGTTAGGATGGTTAGGGTTGATTGTAAACATGTTTTATGTCAAAGTGTATTGATCTATTTGACATGATTAATAAATGGGTTAGGTTCAGGTTGATCCATATTGTTTACCCTTAAGTTAAAATGACACGAATCTGACCCACAAATGCAAATTACCACATAACCCATGATGAACCCAACACGAAATAATAAGGTTAGCTTGATTGTAAACATGTTTTGGGTCAAATAAATCAACCCTGCTTTGACACGATAATAAATGAGTTAGATTTGGGTTGAGCCATATAATCATATACCATTAACTTAATCACCCCCCACCAAACACGAATTGCCACCCCTCGAATGGAACCTGATATGAGAGAAGTAAAGCACATATTAACTGTCTTTGATATCTGAATACTTGGACTTGAGGTGACCACATCTTGAATTTCTCAGATCCGTGAACAGAACAACACCTAGGACCACTCAACCAAGGCTCTTTTAAGTAATTGAAGCTGTTCAGTCAAAGGCGGACGGACTACCATCGATTATACCCCCAGGTGCATGTCCCCCTGCATATGTACAAGAGGATGGTAAGCCGTCCGTGTAATATATTTAACAGAGTTTTTAGCTTTTGTTTATGTTGTCAATCTTTACTGTACTCTAATTTGTGTTGAAATCTCTTGCTAGAGCACTAAATCTGTCTTTGAGATCCGTAAATATCAATGGCCGCTCTCCTTAGGTGCTGGTGAGGCAAGTATAAACAATGAGGAAAAGGCCTTTTCAATTTGTTTCTTCCGTACGAACAAGGAGGAGAAGGCCTTTTCAAGTTGTTTCCTATGTACGTGCAAGTCATTTTCACCAACTATTATTTATCAAAATTTGTTCATTTAATAATGCTTCAGGTTACTAGCCGTTACTAAAAATAATATCCATATATACCTTCAATTACGGATTACAGGAATGGATGGTAGGATTCTATTTAATTAATGACATTTAATTAAAAAGATTTGGATCACTAAACAGTGCTTTTGCAGTGGGTTTGGGTTAACTTGAAGTAAGTTTTACGTTAGGATTGTAACTCTCATGATGCAAGTTCCTTGTGATATAATAATAAATGCAGAATAAATAAACAAACACAAGAAATCACAACATAAATTTACGTGAAAAATCTTAAAACCAAAAAAAAAATCATAGAGTTACACAAACAATTTCATCACATTAGAAGATTATTAGCTTTTTCACTCACCGGCTCTTTTATTATATCTCAATCCATAACATTGAGTAGAAATCCTTTCTCTAACAATTTCTCTCTTAATCTAAAGAATAAATCATTTTCTCATCTTAAAGAACCCCTTTAACAAGAAAATCCTAGACAAACTCTTTTCTCTTAGTCACAAATCTCATTTTGCAACCCTAAACGACCTTAGAGACCTTATATAGAACTTAAAATTCAATCTAAAGCGAAATCCCACTCAAACACGGACTTTCAAAAAACACATAAGTGCTTTTCACCATCGTCGGATTGAACCACAGAAACCCAGACCGATCCACAAAAAGGTGAAACGATCCAGCTTGGACCGTTCCATACTTTTTTCTGATCGATTTAGGACTTTCTATCCGCACACTTCTAGGCTCCCTCTCCTTGCATTTAGTCTCCACTTCCAACAATCTCTCACTTGGAGACTGATGGTCTTCCATGGTGATTTTCTCCAGTAACCGTGTGAAGAGACACCTACCATTCCTGTGGCTGTCTACAACTTTCCTTTTTTATTCAAACATGCCCCCAATCTTGATCTCTTTTGAATCCTCCCACTGAACATAAAGACACCCTCAACAATCACCAACTTAGCTGTAACCCCAACCACTTGAAGACTTTTCATTGAACCTTGCATTTACTTTCATATATATCTGTCAAGACAACAACCATACGACATGTACACTCCCACTCCACCTTGACTCTTAATCTTAGACCCACCTTGGAGATAACCTACTTGTCCTCCTTTTATGAACACTGCATCATATGCTTGAAATGCACATCCACCACAACTTGATATCATTTGTTATTATAATACCAATTGTTGCATATCTTTTTTGTAAACACCGCAAACAATTGTTGTGTATTTGTCTACAAATACCGTAAACAATCATTGACTTTCACCACTACACATACCATCAAGTCAATTCGGTCATGCACCATCTGACTCAATCATGGCCAAATCATATGTGTAGCTACCCCCAATCAACTCAGCTAGTCAACTCTAGAGCGGGACCTCGATCCATCCTCCTTAATCATAGGATTTATTCGCCATCGTTGGCCACCTGGAAACCCATAACACATCTCTTTGCATCATTCGTGAAAGAGACCTTACATTAGCGTTGGTTACTCCATGCACTCCGTTTTTAGATACTCATTAAGATCAAAGGAAGACTAGTTATGGTACTCCCACTCAAACGATACAATCCATCCAAACACATTTCCCTCTTCATCAATACCAAACAACCTCATGCGATTTTCATGGTTCCACCTATAGTTGAATACTTGTACTCCTTAAAGTCCAAACGGCCTAATGATATCAAATTCCTCTGCATCTTTGAGACATATATCACACCACCTAAAGTATGAACCACTCCATCAAATATCTTAATCTTCACCATCCCAACACCCATGACATCACATTTGGACCTATCACTAAGAGAAACTAAACATGTATTCTCTTCTTGGAATGTATCAAAATATTCATTCCTAAAGCATATATAAGTAGGACAACGTGAATCTAATATCCACTCATCATGAGAGATAGTGTTCATACATTTGGAGACTGTGAGCGCATCTCCAAGATATTTATTTTATTCTTCTTTTGCATCTGCCACCTTAATCCTGGGATTATCAATCTTGTTCCTTTTAGCACGGTCCAAAAAATATCTCTTTATGTGGCCAAACTCCTTGCAATGGAAACATTGCACCCTACCTTTTCCTCTTGACTTGGACATGCTCCTCCTATATCCCTTCATCGACGACCTTCCACTTTCTTTTATATTCAAAGCACTACCACTCACCAATGAATCTCTAGGGGACTTCCTCCGAGTCTCCTCGATGAATATAACACTCACCACATCATCAAACTTGAGTGTGTCAAAACCCGAGGAATTGCTCAAGGCTATCACCAAACCATCCCAACTCTTTGATAAAAAAGAAAACAACACCAAGGCTTCAACGTCATCTTCAAAGTTGATTCCTACCGAAGATAATTGGCAAGTAACCATGCTGAATTTGTTCAGATGTTCAGCCACACCTCCGCCTTCACCCATCTTTATGTTGAATAGCCTCTTCATTAGAAATATCTTATTGAATGCCGATGATTTCTCATACATCCAAGACAAGACAACCATGGGATCTTCCGTAGTTTTCTCCTTGGAAATAAATTAAAAGCAACCGACGACGATAGAGAGATGGATCATACCTAGGGATCTTTTGTCAATAACCTATCAATCAACATTTGACATTGTTGCAAGCTTCTTCAACTTTCCTCTAAGTAGATGATAGCTATTTTTCTAAGAATACATCCTCTATCTACATTTTTCAATATGCAAAATTCCTGTCATCAAACTTCTCAATAGCAAACCTTGTGCAATCTTCTCCTGTTGCTCCCATACTCCCACTTGAATAAAAAAATATTCTGAATTGTAAACCTTGGCTTTTAACTGAACCACCAACCACAAATCTAAAATGCCTATTTCTTTCTCAATAAGGAACCTGACTTCCTTCCAAACCTGGAATAACTCTATTCCTTTTTTATGAGGAATCTAGCTCTGATACCATTTTTCAAGATCATAACCCTCTTGATGTGAGTTCCTTGGGATGCAATAATATACATAGAATAAACAAGCAAACACATAAGAAACCACAAAACAAAGATTTACGCAAAAAAACCCTAAAATATAGGTAAACCACTGAGTCACACTTAAACAATTTCACTATAATGGAAGATTACAAGCTTTCTTGCTCACCCTTTGTCTCACACTCTATTCCAGGTCAAAACCCTAAGTAGAAACCCTTTCTTTAACCTCTTTTTTCACAACTTGAGAAAGAAATCGTTTTCGCACCTTAAAGAACCCCTTCAACAATAAAATCCTGGAGAAACCCTTCTCTCCTAGTCACAAACCTCCTCTTACAACCCTAAATGACCTTAGATACCTTATATAGAAAATAGAAGTCGACCTAGAGTGAAATCCCACTCAAACATGGACTTTCCAAAAGCATATAAGTGTTTTTCATCACCGCCAGGCATAGCGGCACTGCACATCAGCTTAGGCTCGAGGCTTGTACGTATCTATGTATACACTAGCACACATTGTGCAACTGTGGTGGCATAGATGAGTCAAGTTTTCTATCATGTGGCCTGTGTGCTCAGGTGTGTCTTGTTCAGGTGTTTGAAAAAAAATCCTGGTTTCACTCAAGACGACCACTTTGTTAGCAAGGCAAGATGCGGGACGACGACTTACAAAGAACATCATGGTGCTTTATTGAGTGTCATACACATTAGTGGGTTTAATGTTTTAGGTGGCATCTTGAAGAATATGTTATAGGCATGCTAGGCCTTTAGTGCTACATGGCGTGGCAACTAGGAACTCCGTGGTTTTTTGAGGTGTACTTCAATGGCACAATGTGCATGCCTAATTAAATGACTAGTTGTGTGTTTGGCTTAGTATAGTTCGGAGCTAACTTGTAGACAACAATGATACAAGGGACCTTTGAGTAGGACAAATGTTATAGAACGCATGAGAGAAATTGTAGGTTAGTCAAGCTGGGCTTGGCACATCAATACTCTTGGTGAGAAGCATCCTTATCAGTACATGTGGGGCATATCATTGGGTTAGAGAAAGACTCGATTGGTGTTTAGATTAGTCTTGACTTAATGATAATTGAGATGCCACACAATTTTACATAAAGAAAAATATAGCCATGCCAGTTGGTATCAGAGCTAGGTTTGCCAAATTGGCTAGGTAGCTTAAGGAGACTACCTTGAATATAGTTGCTTAAGGAGACAACATGAATTAACCCGAGTCCAAGGGGTCAACGAGATGATGCAGTGGAATAGCAAAGAGAAGAACACATCGTCTCCTTTGTTGGAAAAACCCTAAACTTCACCAAGGAAGAAAACTCGTTTCGAAACTTTTATTAATGAAAAACTGAATTACCTTGAAGGCTACAATGCTTTAAATAGAGAAAAGAAACCCTAATTCGTG
>JAOXJP010231401.1:0-10635 GCA_025762735.1 Platanus orientalis | reverse complement strand
CTATAATGGCTTTAAGTCTGCATGCTAGGGTCTTAGCCAAGATTTTATAAACACTACCCACTAAGTTGAAAAGCCTGAAGTCTGACACCCTATTGGCATGTTCGGATTTCGGGAAAAGAGAGATGAAAATCACATTACTACCAATATCAAGAAAATTTTGGTCGTGAAAGTTTATCAAAGTGTCTATCACATCCTTGCCAACAACATCCCAACATTGTTTATAAAAAGCCATAGTAAACCCATCCGGGCATGGGGCTTTGTCATCCTCAATACTCCAAACCACCCCTTTTAACATCTTCCTCCTCGAAAGGCCGCTCCAACCAAACACAAGAAGCAACTGAGATTCTTTTAAAGTGAACCCCATTCAACTTAGGTCTTCGAATACCTGTGTCTTTGAACAACTTCATAAAATAAGACACAATGTGATCATTCAAATGATCCTGCTCCATTTCCATACCATCATTGTCGACTAGAGAGATAATGTAATTGGCGTTTCTTTTGCATGATGCCACTCTATGGAAGAAACGGGTATTATTATCCCCTTCTTTAAGCCATTTGACTTTTGCCCTGCCTCCATTTAATCTCCTCTAAGCACATGATTTTTTCATATTCCTACTTGGCCATATCTCGCAACTGCCTCTGAGGATCTGGTAAGCCTTCCTGAGCATCAGTTGAGTCTCAAAACCGAATTTACTCAAGGAGAGAGTTCTTCTTTGCTTCAATCACACCAAACGACTCCTTGTTCCAAACTCTAATTCTGTCACGAAGGAATTTCAATTTCAATCTTAATTGTTGGCCAAGCCTACACGAGACCACAAAAGAATTCCACCAATCCTTGACAAGCTCGTTAAAACGGGGGGATTCTAGCCACAAGTTTTCAAACTTGAAAGGCTTGGGCCCCCTGTCTACCACATAACCCCAGGGGGATATGATCCGACACAGGACACGATCTAGCTAAGCCTTTCAAAAAAGGAAAGGCTTTGTCCCATTTAGCTGAAAGAATGAATCTATCTAACTTGAAATGGGTGGGGATTGTAAGTTAGACGAGGTGAAGAAAGCACCAAAAATCTCCACATCTCTCACGCTTTGACTATCAATAAAATCCGAGAAGAGCACTGCCCCTACCGATAACCTAGCATCACCCAATCTTTCCTCTGCCCTCAAAATTTCATTAAAATCACCACACGGACACCAAGGGCCCTCCCAAATACTACAGACATCAGACAATTCCTAGAAGAACATAGGCTTCAGTTCCTGTTCACAAGGCCCATACACACCCATCACAATCCGCTATGTTTCTAAATCTCTGCATCTGCCCCTCACCGAAACAAAAAAGTTCATAACCCACGATTAAAGGATTTCAATTTTCCCAGTATCCTAGACAATCCAAATTCCACCAACTGCATCTTTTAAAGGAAGACAGATTCCATTCACTAGAGAGAAAGGGCATATTTGACAGAGGAAGGCACGAGGAATAGATCTTTGTTTAGTCTCTTGCAACACAAGTAGCTCAACAGAACTGGAGTTAACAATATCCTTGACCTGCAATATTTTTTCAGTTATGCCCAGGCCTCTTTCGTTCCAAGATAAAATAGAAAAATTTATAGGAAACCAGAAAAAAAAAAAAAAAAACCAGGAAAGCAAAGGAGAGACACTTACAAGCCGTTGAGGGAGGAGAACCTTCTCCTGCCACCAAAGCGATATTTGAAGGCCGAACGCAGACCCTACAGTTCTCTATTCCACCTCCTATTCTCTTTCTCCAAACCTGAGAGAGAAATTTCTCTTTCTAATGCCATAAAGAGATTGATTGCTTGTAATTTCACTCCATCAAATGAGATGCCAAGGAAGTTGCTAATAGTCACCATTTGATTAAGCACCCAAAGCGAAACCTCAGAGAGAGTCGGAACTAAATCAGCCACAGACACCATCTCAAGTCCATTGTCGCACGAATCTCTCCAGATTGGCTCCGAAAGAGGTTTTCTGTCTTCTATATCCGAAAAGCCATCCCACCCAAAGGATTCTGACAAAGGAGGTTCCCGATCACCGACAAGTTCAACAGAGTTCGGATTCGGAATGAGATCCTGAAGATGATTCTCTAGCTGAGGAACAGGCACCATCGAAAGAGAGGAGGGTCTCAAGAAGACTTGAAGAATCCTCATTAACCGGATTAAGCAAAGAAGCCTCCTCCTCATGAGAATGCTCCATTAAGTTAGCGCCTGAACCCTCACACACCATCTCCTTTTGCCCAACAGACTGACCACTGAAGTGTTGTAATACCCAATCCTTAGTAAGAAGCGAGGGTGGGTTGGTTCCCTTGTTAAAATACAGATTTTCCCTTGCAAACCTATCCATTACTGAACAAATACAATTACGATCCCTGGGCACAACGGGCATGCGCCAAGGCAGGGAATTCTTGGAGTGAATCTCCCCACTAAATCCTACCAAAGATGCCATTAAGTAGGGGGCTTCCGAGGACAATCTTGGAATGCCAGTCAAATTCCGTGAGTTCCCCTTTTGCCCCTGGGCTAAAGGCGCTACCTGATGTAGAGGAGGGGTAGAATCAGGAAAGACATCGTTAACTTTTCCTCCACATAAATCCTTGGTTTCGAAATTCCAACTATCTAACACGCTGAGGAAAGCAGACTGCCATATCTGATTCCAACAATACTCTGATGACCTAACACGGCCACTGGGCCGTTTCCAGCTCTTGGGCTTAAGCCCTTCCGCATCAACTTTGGAGGGAGATGTGGACCAACCATCTTCCACCTCCACTATCACCTAGTAAGTGGACAGACCATCGGAGATGCCTACACAAAAAGGAATATTCCCGTATTCGGTCTGGTTTAGCAGAATGTGTGCCCAATGAAGATCTTTTCTGGACAACAAGTGTTCATCAATTTGTTTCAACCCACCACATTTCCTAGCAATAAAATAGAACGATTCCTCATTCCAAAGGTGGATAGGAAGCCCCCTGAGGCGGATCCAAAAAGAACGGACCAACGATAGAGGTTCCTTCGTTCCCAGGGAAGGGGACCACTTATGAAAGACCACCGATCCAGGCGTAATCATCCGAGATCCATGCGCATCTAACCAGCGGGCTTTCACACCATCCTCTGCGAAGAATAATCTTCTGTTGGTAGCCAGAAGAATGAGGAAGACTTTTTTAACCTTTAGCTAGGCAGTTTCAATCAAATCAGCAATAGCTCCCCAAGAAAGAGATTGATTTACCCTATCAACGCATAGACAAAGAACACAATCCCCAAACAAATCCTTGCTCTTCCCCTTTAGGGGTTTTTGAATCAACTCTTCGTTAGGACCCCATCATTTAGGGGTGAAGGAAGAACAATGGTTTCTGTTAGTAGGGCAGGAAAATCCTTAGGTAAAGCTGAAAAAGGAGTATTATAGGCATTTTCCTTTAGCAAGAAGAAATCCCTCTTTAGAATATAGTGGAAGTTCTCCCACCCCGATTCGTTCTGATCCTCTGCGATGATTATATGACGACCTCTACTCGATCTAGGGGTGACCGATATAACAACCTAACCCCCACGATCGTTACACTTTCGTTGGAAAACAATAACCCTGTTGCCTTCATCTCACGTTTTCACCAGCTTGAGGTCCACCGGTAGTCTCCTTGCTTCATAAAACAACTCTATGTGCCAGGGAATGGAAGCATCCCTGAGCTCCACCGAGGTCACGTACCCCGAGCCTCTTTCAATTATTCTAATGAACTTTGTCCAGCGAACGGAAATCCGACAGATTTCGAAACTTTTCCTTTCAACAACATCATTCACCTACTTTCTTTTCATGTGGATTCATGATCCACATGAAAAGAAAAAACTAAAAAAAAAAAAGAAGAGAGAGAGAGAGAGATATGATGAGTAGCATTTTTCCACTTTCATAAAGACATCATATATATATTATATAGCTATATGAAATATAAAATGATTTGCTACATATGTGCCTTCAATTTTTGGAGACCAACTATTGTTTGTATTTACAAATAAATGAGCTACCAACAAGAATTACAAATCAACAAAATGCTAGTCATCTTCACCACACTAGGAAGAAGCACAGGCTAAAAATTACCTTCCCCAGCTTCTCTGGGGTCAACTCCTGAAACCTTGGAACTATTCTTCCACCTAAATAAACAGCCAGACAATGAATTAAGTGCCAAGTGCAAAATGTTCTTATACATGCGAAATCAAAAATACAGTTTAGAAATAGATAACAAGAGCTGAATTGATGCAAACCTGTAGCTATTGCAATCATCTCTAATTCTACTCCACCAACCCATCTTACGGCAGGCAAATTCCGGTGCATTAACAAATGATTAGCTTCGTCATCAAACCCCCATTGGCAGATAACCAGAGTAGCACCAACATCCTGCAAGTCACCCCCCCCCCCAAGAGAGAGAGATGGGAAGAGAGAAAGAAAGAGAGAAATAAGAACAAACAAATAAAAAAGAAAGAAAGAAAGAACATCAACATTTGAAGAAGAAAAAAAATGCTAGTTAGTGCACTTCCTCTATGAAATCTATAAAGGCATAAATAATACTAAAAATGCTAGTACCTAGAGAAGAAAATTTACTATTTCCAATGACAATACTATAGCTAAAACAATTTAGCCCATTAGATAAACATAAACATAATCTAAAAAAGAAACATGTATACATATATAGTTTGACAGTGTGACAGAGGTACCACGAAATAATTTGCCAGAACTAAGATATTAAATGAATATTATTTATACACTCTTACCTTGCATTTTTGGACCATATCATCAAAGTATTTCTGTTCTTGTTGACGTAGAGTCTGGAACTTCTCCACTGTGTCGATGTCAACCTTATGCTTAGTCTTCGGCTTAGGTGGCTCGAAAGGGCAAGTCAGAATAGCTATTTTTGCATTTTCAATTTGCTTTGGCATCTGTGGATGGCTCATATCCTTGTCAACCACAATGCCATAAATTAGCTCAGTGTCTTCCAACTTCCCCCCTACTTTTCCATCCACTTTAATCAAATCTAAATTGACATCCTTCCTCTCTAAATCAGCAACTGCAAGAACCGCTTTCACAGCAATCTCAGCTAAAGAGCGCTTGCATCGATTCACACTACAAGACAATGCTGAAACATTCAAATTCGCAGCAAAAGAAACATATAGGAATATCATTCAAACTAATGACAAGAGTCACAGCATTGAGAGAACAAACTTCGACACAAAGCTAGGCAAAAAAATGCAGAGATCATGCTAATAATTATAGTTTCTCTTCTACGCTAAGTTCTTTGGTCCCTGTACCTTCGAGATCAAATGGACATGCTCATTCCTGAAAAACAAAAAAAGGTGATATCATCATCAATATGCTACTTACAGGTTCTGTTTTCAAAAGAACACTTACCACTACATCCAATCCCTATCCATGTCCCATCATTCTGTCCCAGGGTTATGCTTCGTCACTAAATATGAAGTGTATGTAAGAAGAAATATGTTCCCTGAAATCTAACTATAACTCATATTGGTCCTCATGTTTCCTTTTATTTTTATTTTTTTAATTAAAAGTCCAGCACATTTTACCTTACAAAATCAATTACTGATACAAATCCTTATTTCATCAAATTTGACCACTAATCAATATTATAGGTTGCTACATTTCACAAAGTCCTTAATACTGCAGAGGTTCAAGAGGCATTCTTCTTCTTCTTTTTCTTTAATACGCAAATTCCATTAAGGGGACAAGGCCAGCCCCAACAAAAACAAAGAGGCTAGCTAGAATTTACAATATTAACCCAACTCAACTTGATGTCCAGAAAGGACCAATTGACAAATTCTTTACAAACCAAAGCCCACCAAAAACATCTATCCCAAGCTGGCAAGCACACCACCTTATACAATGGCTCTGAATAGTTATCAAATAGTCTACTATTGCATTCCAACCATAGGGACCACCAAATGGCCGGAATCCAGAGATTCCAAATCCTCTTTCTTTTACCTCCCCTCCCAAAACCATTCCATTGCACGCACAAATCAGGAATAGTTTTTAGGAACACCCAAGGAATATCAGCCTCAGAGAGCAGCATTCCCCAAATATCAAGAGCAAATGACAATGAAGAAGGATATGGTCAATAGACTCTGCATCACCGCAACAAATAAGAGCACATATTTGGTAAAACAAACCCCCCTTTTGAAGGTTATCCAAGGTAAGAATCTGACCTTTTAGCACAGGCCACGTAAAAAACATAACTTTGGAAGGAGCTTTGCTTTTCCAAACAATCAACCAAGGATAGGATTCCACCGTCCTATGATCAAATAACCCATAACACGATTTCAAGCCTTATTTCATTTTCAGCGCTTCCCACCCTTTATACTCCTTTTATACATAAATTATTTTGTTATGAATGAAAACAAAATTACAAACACCAGAGTAGCGATAAGAAACAAAGCATGACATGACAAAAGGTAACTGCCAACAAACCAGAAACACAGTGAATATAAGGATGATTCAGAGACTCCCTATTTGAGAGACATAGCACACAGACATTTGGGAGAATGTGACCCCTCTTTATAAGGTTGTCTACTGTTAATATACAGGAATTTGTGGCTGTCCAAAAATAACTGCACCTTTGTTGGAACCAAATGCTACCCCATGGAAATTGCCCATCAATAGGAATTGCAAACATCTCATAGCAAGATCTAAAGAAGATCTTCCATTGTAAAGCTTCGCTCATCTCCTATCTTCTCTGCCTCTTCTCAAATGTAGATTGTCCACTGTTGCTTTTCTTTTCTTTTTTTGATAGCTGGTCTAAACTCCATCAAAACACTATCTAAAGAAGTAAGAACCTCTAGTTTTGAGTGAGAACTTATGAGAATCAAGGAGAAATAAATAAATATATAAATATAAAGAAATCAGCTACCAATATAGCCACCATGGGGTATTCAACTATTTAAAAGATACAGAATTAATAAGGGTGACCCAGTGCACGAGGCTCCCGCTTACGCGGGGTCTGGGGAGGGCAAGATGTACGCAGCCTTACCCCCATTTCTGGAGAGGCTGTTTTCGGTTGTATTTGTGTTATAATTGTGTATTTGTGTTATATTCTCATTTATATGACAGTAAACCATATCTATCAAAAAAAAGGAATAAAAATGTCAATAGGCCAAACAAACAGAGGCTAGAGGCTTCATTCGAAACTGTGTTTTTCACTCACTACCAGGCCTAAAACAGCAGCTCTAGAAAAGTCTTCCACAAGGTTTTCTAGAGTGTAGGGATGTCAATGAGCCAAGCTAGCTGGGCTCAGCTCAAAGCTTGGATCGTCATGGGCTGAGCTGGAGTCTTGTTTGAAGCTCGTAGAGAGCCGAAGCCTCCAATTGATCTTGTTTAGCAAAATGTGCCTAAGCCGAATTAAACTAAGCTCAGCTTGCTAAAGGCCTTATTTATGTATTAATTAATTCATATGGATATAGCTTATTATATTGTATATTTATACATTGCATTTATTAGAAAGAGTCGACAAGATATTTCATTTTATCTTAAAGAGAATAAGTAGAAAAAGACAAAGAGTCAAGAAGAAGGTTATTAAAATTTAGGAGCGGGCTTGGCTCATGGGCTGATAGCCTTTAACATTCAGACCTGAAGCAGTAAGTTTGAATTTGCCAAGACTGAACTGAATTGGCCTAAGTCTTAACAAGATGAGCTTGAGCTCAGCACCTCAGGCTCGTCTGGGGCAATGCTCCACTCAGCTTGGCTAGTTGACACCCTTACTGGAGTGTTATTACAGAAAATTCCACAATTATGTTGGGACGGTTTTAAAGAGATAAAATCAGGAAGATGACATAGCTTTCCTTTTTATGTACTCAGGTTGTACTTCAAAAAGTTCAAGATGTCTGGCAATTAGATTGGTGAATGGCTAAACAGAATTCTGGTAATGATTATCCCTTCCAAAGGAAGAATATTTACTCTCTCAATCTAGCATCACAAATTGCATCTAATAAAATAGAGGCAATTTTTTGATAGTGTGCTATTATCTTTTTTCCTTTCATGGTGAATAAGCTGGACTCAAGCAAGCAAGCTCATGATTGTGATGAAGCCCATGAACAGCTTGAGCTGTGGGCTCAAGCCCATAGCTTTTAATGAGACACATCGACCACTCAAAGCTTTTGATAGTATATGGTTTGCTAACTAGATTTCAAGTAATCTTATGTAACATAGACCCTGAAAAAGCATAAATGTACATATTTTTTTAAGTAACAGAAAATTTTATTAATAAAGAGTCCAGAAAGTCCATACAAATGCACAACTAAATCAAAATACAAAGCTACAAAGATAAATAGACTCCCCGGCTATTCTATCCCAATAATACTTGTACACCTAATTTGGAGTTCCCTCCTGCAAACATTCTATATACCCTTACAATGTATGTCCCAAAAGTAAATCCTCTTCTTTGGCTCTCCTTGCAACTCTATATGTAAGTTCCGCATAATTCTCAAAAACTCGGTCGTTATACACAGATCAATAAACAGTTGCTGGAGCTAGCTTCCAAAGAGCCTTCCCTCTGATAATAAAGCCTCATCCTCCATCCAAAGAGAAAAGAGTTAAAGTTCTCTGGAACTACCCATTGAATGCCAAAGGCCTCTATAATGGACGTCCACACCTCCATCAAGAAAGCACAATAAATCAAAATATCGGAAAGTGATTCCCCATCCCTAAGGCACAGCGGACATATGTTTGGGAGATAATGTCCTCTCTTGATTAAATTTTCCAGCATGAGAATGTTACCCAAGGAAGTCGTCCATAAAAGAGACTGGATTTACCAAGACTCCATTGATTCTGTACCCCAAATACTAGGAATTTGAGTACAACAGATTCAATGGTGCATCAAATCAGTTATATTTCTCAGTTATCATCAACAGATCTCCCGCCAGATTTTTCAGATTTGATCTTACTCTTCATTTGAAATCCAAACCATAAACTTACTCAAAAGTAGAGGTAGAAGGCATATTGACTAGTTTTTTTTTTTTTCATGGAAGTTGTGAGTAAAAGAAGGATTCAAGATAATTTTAGCAAGGAGGGATTAATCAACGTCTATTCTCCAGCTTGAAGAGGAGCATTAGAAGTAATCGTATACTTATTGCAAGGGTAGCTCATGCAGTTTTCCTTCCTTTTCCAGTACAAGCGTCCTTCCTTACTGTTAATTGTCTTTGCAATTGCTCTCATATTACTTATTTGCACAAAATTATTAATACAGAAATTGTGTATGAGATCTAAAGCCTATGAAGTAAATAGACAACCCTAACTATTAGTTCCACCAAATGCATACAGAAATATAAAAGTACTTATCAGTAACAAAAAAAATAAAAATAAAAATCCTACTCCACCCTAACATTGAGAATCAGATAATTAAACGAACAAAAATGATAACAGAAATGCATAGAAAATTACCATAGCCGGATAACCAAACTCATCATAGTACTTTTTAGTCGCCTCGGAAACATCCAATACTCCACCTGAGAACAAAAACAAAGAATCGCCTAATCCAAGCTCAACCAAACCAAGTAACGATAAGAGAAAACAAGCACAAACTAAATTCAAATAACGATGGAAAAAAGAAAAACTACCGGATCTTACGCATTCGAGCACATAATCAGCGCTAAGAGTATCCAAATCAACATCCGACAAATCGACAGCGCCGGACGGAGTTCGAATTTCCTTGATTAAATCGGTAGAGAGAATGAAATCAAGGAGCTTACGACGGTCACGAAGGTATTGTTGTTGTAACAGAAAGGTCTCCATCAGCAAGAAGAAGAAGAAGCAGCAAGTTAGCAGAAGTGAAGATTACTTCCGGAGTTCGAGAGCGGAACAGTTCGGTAAAAGGTTAGAGAGAGAGATAGAGAGAAGACCGACAAGAGTTTTCGCTCTCCGGCTACCGGAAGTTGGATTCTCTGCAATCGCCGCTACGGGAAGCTGGAGAATACAAGAGCGAAGTCCGACAAGCGTGAAAGTAACGAGGGCGCTTCGGTGTTCCAATGCATTTTTTGTGGCTTCCCCTTTTCTTCGTCTTTTACGGTGTTCAGGAATAAGTGAATAACGGACTTTATTCATGTTTACACAGGAATTTTTACACGTGGCAGGAGGAATCACTGTCCATCCAGTACAATCAAATTCGCTTATTCTTGTTTAAATTATACGGGAGAAGTCCCGCCAGACTCGATTAATGATTATTTTTACCTCTTATTTATTGGGAGAATGATTGTCTGTTGACACAGGCATATGTAGGCGTCTCATTGATTAACACATGATGTGTTTTTGAATTTGGTCTTTCTTTTTTTTTTTACACCTGAACACTTTTTTTGAACCCCAATCACATCATGTGGCAGCTTATAATTCACCTTAAACGCTACGGACACTTTGTGATCACAGAACATCTTATAGATGTCTACCCTAGTCAACATCTGTGCTGCCTTGAGACCCTCTCCATCTCAAATGGACAATTTTTTATTTCATTTTTGCAAAAATTTAAATGAGATTTCTAGCCTTCCGGTGGAAGGAATTCTGAGAGGTCCAGTGAACCTTGATGGAGGTTCTGGGGTTAAATGACATCTTCTTGAAAAAGGCTGGATTAAAATCAACGTAGATGTGGTGTGATCA
>JAOXJP010231400.1:0-10635 GCA_025762735.1 Platanus orientalis | reverse complement strand
GCTTTTAATGGCAACGGCCTTAGTTCTCATTACTTTTAATGGTTTTAGAGTCACAAACCTAAATAAAATGGGACTTAATTACCAGAATTTTTGAAGATTTCTGATTATTTATAATATCATTCCAAAAATTTGAAATCAGAGAATCAAGAAGATGTTAGGCACTCAAAATTTGCTTGGTTAAAACTTATAAACAAACAGATCTAAAATAAGAGAAAGATACTGAACTATAAAACTAATAATATTAGGGTCCAAAATATTACTTGTAAACATACAATAACTAAATCAAAATTGAAAAATCAATGAATGCTACATTAAAAAAAGTTAATATGCCAAATTAGAATATCATCAATAAATAATGATTATAATTAAAAATACTAGCATAGCAAAAACGAAGATTTAACAAATTTATGATGCAATATTACTAATTATAAAGATGTCAACTTTCCATGAAATTTTGGGGCCACATGAGGGATGATCGCACTGACTTTTAAGGTTGTTTTAATGATTTTAATTTTGATTTTGTTGAGACTGTTTAGTGATTTTAATGACTTATTTATCTTGATTAATCCAAAAAGATTAGCATGGTTGTGTTCCGTATATGAGGGATGATCACACTAACCCTTAAAATTGTTTTTTATGATTTTAATTTCGATGTTGTTTAGTGATTTTAATGATTCATGTATTTTGATTAATCCAAAAAGATTGGTTTGGTTATGTTTTGTACATGAGGAACGATTGCACTGACTCTTAAAGTTGTTTTAAGGATTTAAATTTCGATTTTGTTGAGGCTGTTTAGTGATTTTATTGACTTTGTATATCTTTGTGCAATTGATTGTTTACCTCTTATATGGAGCACAACCAAGCTAATCTTGTTAGATTAATTAAGACATTCAATTATTATATAATTACAGCATATCGAACTAAGTAATATTAACTTTTTCTGCTGTATATGCTTTGTTCACCGGATGATGTCCATGTGGCATCTTTATACATCTATATGACAATTCATTTGATAGATGATATTATAAGCACACATGATATTCATTCGCTCCAAAAGCCTACATCTTTTTATTATTTTCATATGATATATGCAAATTTGTGGTTTAGGTATGGTTTGCTTCCAATTCTTCTCCATTTCTCTCAACCTCGTAAGAAACATCTTTTCACCTCACAATGAGAAATCCCCTCTAATTATTCTTCATGTACGGAGTTTTGTCTTTATTGCAGTTATTTTTATAATAAGGAAACATTTTCTTTTATTTTTGTAGGACCCACCCATTTATATGAGAGTCCCCAACACAACCAAGTCCCATTCATTCATATTAAAGGAATCGTATGGCTAAAAACTTGCCAAAAACACAACTTATCTTCTTCCTGTTAGCTCCTAAAATTGAGGATGGTTGAGTCTCAATAGGTAATGAGAATAGAAACTAATAAGGATGCTCACAAATGTTGCAATTATCAAAATCAATTTTAATGGGGCAACGTGATTGGTATCCAACAAGGCAGGAATGGATGCCATTTTGAAATCTTCCGATGGTCAAACCATTTGTGCAAAGGATGATAACTTGAATCTTAGTACTACCTTAGTGGCTAATTGTTAAGCAACTCAGATGAGGCAATTGACTGCTCAAGCTCTGGGTGTAGAAATATCATTTTGAAGAAATTTTCTTTTCTTTCTCTACTCGTGTTGCAACCAACTCTACATATAGTTTGGTTAAATTTGGCTTCTCTATTCTAAAGTTGATAGTGTGGGTTTCAAACTTTTCATCTTGGTTTACCCATGCTATATATATATATATTGGTGATTTTTGTGCAATTAATATGATCAAACCCTTTTAATATAAAACAAAAAGCGCATTGTGCATTTTTTTCTATATATATTCACACCCTTTTAATATAAAAACAAAAGAAATTCCCCATAAAAAAAGGAAAAGAATGACACTGAGATAGGTTGAATGGCAAAGATTCGCTTATTGGTTTATGAAACTGATTTAAAGCTTGGAACTTCATTAAAGACGATCTATGGTATGGGAATTAATTAGGATCCTCTCCTCTCCAAAAGTATTTTTGTTGTTAGGAGGGGTGGAAATGTACGCCCAAAAAGTGAAAGTCACTTTTTTGGGGGGTATGCACCTGCCTCTCCTAGTTTCAAGAATACTCATAGGCAATGGAGGATTAGGTTTATATGGAAATGAACGCTCTAATAGCAATATAAATGAGAATGGCTAACAATGAGCTGCTAGAGATTTCAAAGTTTCCTTCTGCTTAGTAATCACAATCCTCTGCTTAGACATCAAGGCAAAGAAAGGGAATCACAGCTATTTCTTATCTGTTTTAGGAGAACAGTTGTCTATGTTGATAAAACCTTTGTAAGCATGCTACAAATTGACACTTGACGTGTATTTTGAATTTGTTCCCTTTTGGGACACTTCCTTTTTCAACTAAACATTTTTTTGACACTTTTAACCCAACACACCACTTGTTAGATTATAGTTGCTCACAAAGACTCATATACACTTTCATCATAGAAAATTTATTTCATTTGTTTAGGGAAATGTTCTTCTACACCTAATATGTCTGTCCCATGTGTCCCCCCACACAAAGAATGGGTGTATAGGGTTAAAATCATAAGAACAGTTTTCAAATGAAAAAATCAGTACCAGAAGAAGGGGTGCACATTGTAGAGCTGTCAATTATTTAATATTCAATTCGTATTCAATTCGAAAAAAGCAAATACGGTCATATGTATTCGATTTGTTAAAATATCCGATTCAAAAAGTAAATATTAGTTCATAAACGAACCAAATATGAATTTACCTTCATCCGCTCTGATAAATATTTGTCCGAAAAAATATTCAAAGTATATATATATATATATCTTAGGCATTGTATGTTGTTATATGACATAAAATGTTTGGTTACTCTTGGTTTTATGTGTGAATTGATTCATGGTTGCATGTTTTATTTTACTTTTTAAATATGATTTCATATGTTGAGGGCTCTTGTAGGTAGCAAGCCAAACTCGCAACACATAATTACAAGGAAGCTTAATATTTGACTCCATAGGAGAGAAATCCAAAGCTGAAAAAAAAAACCACCATGGACAGCCTCTTCATAAAATCATAGTGTGTGCAGCATGCAACTGAGTTTGAGGCAACCAACAATGCACACCTATGAAATGTTGCCAGGGAAATTCGATTCCTGCTCTCTAAGACAACACTACTGCCACCCACAGTGGGGGCATTAGTACAGCTATAAAAGTTTGAAGCACCTATTAATTATGAAGTTTTTAAACAACTTAGTATAAGGTTGCTAACTACATGGAGACACGGGGAACCATGGGGAATTAACTTGTGAATTAATTTACAACAGACCAACTCGCAATTTGCTTCTTCTCATTCGAATTATGTAACTACGATCACAATCATTCAAACTATGATAACTTATCCAGCAAAACTTGGAAGCCAGATTATTCTTTAGAAAACCCACCAAAGTGATTTGTTAAGCTATGCACATCTTGCAAGTTCCGTAGGCAGTACCCTCCATACGAGAGATTATAGTATTAAACATAGGGAGCAAATCTCCTATGACCAAAATTAGTGTGACAAAATGTGTAGCATTCACCATAGACGGATACATGATGTGTTTTTAATTCAGTGCCTCTTTTTTTATGAATAACCAGGAAATTTATGGGGTGGGGAGAGGAAGAAAAAAGAAAGAGAAAGCATAATACAACAAAAGGGGTAAGAGAAAGAAAGACGTACAATTCCCGAAAAAAAACACTATATAGTTAAAACAACAATATTGCTTCCCAAAATCATAGAATCCTGATGAACACCTTGCTTGGCTAGGCCATCCGCAGCAAAATTGGATTCTCTAGGGAGATGTTCAAAGGAACAGCGAGAGTTTCCTTCCTTCACAAGATGGGAAAGCCTCCAGAAACCCTTACTATTGCAATTCAGTGTCTCTATTCGGTCACCTTCTTTTGAATTGGGATGAAATCATCTACAGCTCTAAATCACCATATAAGGGCCATGGCTGTGATTTGACACCCTCGAGATTTAAATATCAGATTTAGGTCAAATCACAAACAATTTTGGGGCTGTGATGTGACCATTAGAACTGTAGAGAAATTTAGAGCTGTAGACAATTTTGCTATTTTTGACACTTTTGACCTTATATACACTGTGTTTCGGTCAGTGATGTGGTCACACACTTATCACACCAAATTTGGTCACAGAATATTAGTTCCCTAAACATAGGGAGTAATGTGAAAGTTTCAAACTTGTTTATCCATGTTTGTCAACCATGTCCAAATCAATACATGTAATTTTACCCCCAATTACAGATGGGGCCTAGTACAGATCCATGCTGATGGGTCTAAGAGGTGATGCCCAAGCCAAGCATGTTTATATATATGCACACCCAAACCCAACCTGTTACCCGCCTTCTAGCTCATCTCTGGCTGGGCTCAAACCCATATCAATCCGTCTTAGCCTAAGAGCTCATTTCATAAAATTCTTCTTATGACCATTAATTTAAATATCTACATATCATATTATTACGTAAACATTAAGATTCTGATGGGTCCTGAGCTAGTGTTTTAAAACTCGACTCAGCAAGATCAGTGAGTTGAGTGAGTCCACTTGCGAGTTAATATGACAAGAAGTATCTCCAAAAAAAAAAAATCAAAGAAAAACATTATGAGTTATAAAAAAAAGGAAAATATGAAAAAATAATTGCATCAAGCAAAGTACATTGATGAAAATTAGTTTAATCTAAAACTTAACAATGCCTTCTTTGAAAGATTTCTAGGTACAAGTGGACCGTAAAGCCCACAACTAGAGGTGTACATGGCTGGGTCAAGGACAGGCATACGTAGGCCCTAGTCGGGGCCCGTTGTTATATGTAACAGGCTTGGGCTGGAACCATGCCCCAAAATAACTTAGATCCCAATGCCCAAACATGGTCCCACTTAAATTAAAGCCCAGGCCCATTAGTTCATTACATAAAACTGAAAAAAAAAATCTATGACCATCTACCTATAAGGCCTTGGCATTGGGTCTCAGGTCCTAGACTAGGGCAAGGTTACACTAAGAGGTCCAAACTGTGCCTGGTTTAAATTTGGGTCCAGGCCCATTGGGCATAAGTTTGGGCTCGAGTTTTACATGCCAGTTTTCAGACCCGGCCCTATGTGCTACAGCCCTACCCATTACCATAAACCCAGGTGGGAATCAAGGATTCAGTATCTCATTCCATATAAATCATACAATACATAAGAAGAGAGAAAAAAGAAAAAAGAGGTGGGTGAGAATCTTGGGTTTGTTTTTGATGCAGACATGCGGGGCAAGGTGGGACCTACACATGGCCTTGGTAGGGTCCACGTATGACACACAAAAGAGAACATGGAGGGACATGTGGAGACACATAATTGAGGTTTGGCTTAGTTTTGAGTCCTTTTTATCATATAGTTATGGTGTTATTTCATATTTTATTAAGTATTAAAAGTCAGGATATAGGGGAGATTCTCATTATTGTTCTTGGGCAAATATTGTGAAGGCCTCATTATAAGGGAATTAAGTGTTATTGGCAGCTCTAAGAACCCCACACGATTTCTTTTGTTTTTTTTTTGTTTATGTTTCCTTTAGAAAGTCTTTTATATGACCTGAGAAGAGTCTTCATGGTAATTTACTATTTTCTTGTATTTTAGTTTATTTGAAAGAGAAGTCCTCCTCTTGTAAAGGATATGCAGTTATGAATATAATTTTCTTTGCTGGGTTTTCTTCTCTTCAACGAGTGGAGTTCCTCTGCATCTTCAAGTTTGCCTTAGCTTGAGACTAGGTTAGGGATTAATCAAGTGTGGGTTAGGGATTTTCCCATAAGGTTTTTTTATCTTATTATTTCTTTCTTTCATTTTCTTCTTCTTCTTTTAATTCCATGTTTGCTTTCCACTACTGAAGCCTCATCCTTATTACCATAGTTTTATTTTATTTTTATTTTTTTCTTATATAATCCCTTCTTCCATTAAATCTGACCTACGATCACTTCTCCCCAACTTTTTTTTTTGTGGTAATTTCTTCTTTTATTGTTAATCATTCACATGGTTATAAAAGCTTGTTTCGTGGTCCACAATTTTTTGTAGCCATAGCGGGTAATTCCTTGTCCAGTTTATGTTGCTGAGACAAGATACACCATGTTTAGCTAATACATGGGCCACAATATTTTTGTTCCCACTAACATGCTGAAAGTAAATGACATCAAAATATTCAAAGCAATTCTTGTAGTGTAGGATGCAGAGTCTGATTTCACTGGGGCATTCCTCCATTCCTTCTTTAAGGGCATTGATCACTTCTTTATTCCTTCAACAAAAATATTCTCCCAGCCTATTAACTTGTGGCACCTGTAATCTTGTTTCATCTTTGAACTTCTTAGATTTAAACCCGTTTTCTACCTTACATACACACTCCATGTTGTGATGTGATTCGTGATCAAAGTTATAAACCCCCACCAGATACCCATTTGCATGTTAGTTTAACCCATAGAACCACCCTTGTTTACACCGCTAATTTCACAAGGTGTTTCACATTTATCGCAACATTTGATTCCCTTTTGAAATCCCTAGTTCAACAAACTTGTAGCCCACAAATTAAATTGAGATTAGCCTATGTTCTATCCTATTAATAGCTGCATATATTTTCTTTTGTGAATGACATCAATGGTTAATCTAGTCATTGGTTAAGGCAGTCCTACACCTTCAGTTCAATATAAGTCCTGTGTGGAATCTAGTGCATGTTTATTGTTTCAATAAATCACTAAATCAGGCTTGCCTCTTTCACTCTCATTCTAAATTTGGTTGTCTATTATAGCACTATAACCCATGTTGTTTTCTATAGAATAATCTCTACTACATCCTTGAATACCCATTCTATAACCATGATTCAATCATGTAATTAGACAATAATATATTTGTTGTTTCTTTTACTAACATCATTATACGACTGATGTTCCTTTCTAATAGATCCCAAATCACAACTCTTTGTTTACCCTCTTAATCCACATCATTATCTACTCCTTAACTCATACCAAACCTACTGTTATGAACATTATCCTAATCAATCATATTTTACCCTTCAAATCTATCGCAGACTTGAGCCTTATATATATAGCCTTTACATCATACCTATATTGCTCTTATTCCCAAAAAATTACAAAATCAATCCCTCTGATTATAGACCGATAACACTATGTAATGTGTTGTACAATATGATAGCAAAAATATTGGCAAACAGAATTAGACCGAATCTACATAGGCTAATATCTCCAACTCAAAGTGCCTTTATCCTTGGACGGCAGATAACGGACAACATAATTACTGCAAATGAGCCTTTTCATTCCATGGGGAAAATGAGAGGCAGAGAATGAGCATTTTCCTTGAAGCTTAACATGTTCAAAGCCTATGATAGAGTTGAATGGGGATTTCTTAAAGCAACATTGCGGAAACTAGGCTTCAACTAACCTGTTGTATATATGCTCATGGAATGTGTAACATCTATTACCATGTCCATCCTGATTAATGGCTCATTAAAGGGATTTTCAACCTAACAGAGGAATCAAACAAGGATAGCCCTTATCCCCATATTTATTTATCATATGTGTGGAAGTTTTCTCACAATTGATAGCAAACATGAAGCTGAGCTCCCAAATCAAAGGGCTATGCATCAACAAGTGTGCCCCATATATTTCACATTTAATGTTTGCTGATGATTTATTGGTGTTTAGCAGATCGAGCATAAATGTCATCAGCAAGATTAAAGGTCTATTGGAGTAGTATGGAAATTGGTCGGGACAACAAATCAATTCCCATAAATCCTTAATTCACTTCGACAGAAACACGAGTCAAACAAGAAAATAAGGAATAGTAGAATTAATGGGTGTTCAATACATGGAGAAATCAGAGAAATATTTGCGATCTTATCTGCTGTTGGACCCATCCAAGATAAACTCTTTCCAATTCTTGACTCAGAAGGTGAATGCAAAATTATTAAGCTGGAAGGCGAAACTCTTATCTCATGCAGGAAGAACAATTATGATAAAATCGGTTCTTACTTCCATCCCGGTCTATCATATGGAAACAAGTATCATCCAAAAAGACATCTGCAGAAAAATGAACACAAGCCAACGGGGTTTTTTGTGGGGATTTAAAGAAGGTGGACATCATCTCTACTTAAAAAATTGGAAGCACTTTCAAAGCGGGAAAAATATAGGAGGCATGGGCATCAGAAACTTGGAATTTGTAAACAAAGCACTGGTAGTAAAGCTTGGATGGAGATTTCTTGAAAACCAGGATGAGATATGGACAAAATTCTCAGAACAAAATATCTGAGAAATAAATCATTTTGGATGGGGAAATGTACTTCAAATGCATCCCGGACTTGGGGAGATATCATGAAGTGCATAAATCTACTCAAGCAAAGAACTTTTTGGCTTATAGGATTTGGACACAATATAGACATCCTATAGGACCCATGGATTCCCAACTTCAAAATTCTTATAGATTATGGGAACTCAAATTTAAAAGGCATTTCTATAGTGCATGACCTCATTAATAGAAGCTCTAGAATGTGGAAATGAGAGTTTATAAGAAATGTTTTTGATGAGATAATAGCTGCAAAGATTCTGTAAATACACTTAGTCAAGGGTACACCTCAGGAAGAGGATAGGTTAATATGGATCAAGACTCCATCAGAGAAATTTTCTACCAAATTTATCTATAAATTAATTGTAGACATAGAAGGATCTACATCAACCAACAATGAGGGAGAAAAACAATTTTGGTTGAAATTCTGAAAGGAATAAAATATTCCTTGTAGAGTTCTATTATTCGTATAGCTACTCCTAAATAATGCCCTCCCTCTTCGGAGTTCAATAGCAAGATTTACACTTGTGATTCGCTATGTCTAGTATGTGGAAAAGAGAGAGACGTCTGATCATCTATTCTTTGATTGTAGTTGGCAAAAGTGGTATGGTTTAGCTCTTCACTTGGTCTAAGATTGCAAAAAACCTCAAATCCTCTTCTTGAGAGGATTAAAGAGTGGTTATCCATGCTTTAACACCTCCAAATTTTTCAGAGAGGAGCCATTATTCTCTAGTGAATTTGGAAAGCTAGGAATAATGTAATTTATAAGCACCAACAAGCCAATGCGTAAATTATAATTACTAAAGCCAGAGAGATGATTAAAGATTACTGTCCAAATCCAGATGATACAAATAACATCTCAGAAGAACTCCCAAGAGCCTTGGAAAGTAATGTCTACTCTTGGCAACCTCCTCCCACATACTCTCTCAAAATCAATGTTGATGGTGCAACAAGAAATCAATGTGTAACAGTAGCCTTGATCCGTGATCACAATGGTAATTTCATCCAAGGAGAGACCCAAAAGCTCCATCACCATTCATCAGAAGAAGTTGAAGCTATGACATTCTTACTAGGACTTAAGCTAATGGAAGGTATGTCATCCATACCAAGTTTCCTAGAAGAAGACAGCCAAAGCATTGTAAAGCTTCTAAATGATCCTGATGCTAATCCTCCCTGGAGAATTCGTAGCATTATATCTGATTGTTGAAGAATAATAACAACTATCACACAAGTGTCCATTTCATTTGTTCCCCTTGATTGCAACAAAGCAGCCCACGAGATGGCATCTATAGCATTTAAGGAACACATCTCTCTTAAATGGAATGGCACAAACCTTCCTCTTAGAATATCTTCCATCCTGAAAATGGATCTTATATCTCGAGGATTTTGTTGAATGAATTGAGTTTACACTCTTTGCCAAAAAAATGTATATATATATATATATATTATGTTATGGCTTTGCTGGTCGCCACGAAAAACCATTGGTTTTTCGTAGTGGTGGTAATGTTTGACATGACTCATGAACCTGACACAAACCTAACACGCAATAAGCAGGTTGGGGTTGATTGTAAGCATGTTTTGGGTCAAAGCAGGTTGACCTACTTTGAATTGACATGACACGAACCCAAATCGGACCCAAAACAAAATTAGCGGGTTAAGGTTGATTGTAGATGTGTTTCAGGTCAAAGCGGGTCGACCCAATTTGACACGATTAATAAATGGGTTGGGTTCAGGTTGAGCCATATAGTCGTATCCCTTACCTCGACATGAGACGAACCTGACCCACCAACACGAATTGCCACCCCTACTTTTTCGCGATTCTTGACAAAAGTTTCAAGTTGTTTTGTTGCCAATAGGGCTAGGTTGAGCCTGGCCAAGGTCTGCCTAAACTCAACCCAAAATGTTTTACCTATGCCCGAACTTGGCCCAAATAAAACTTTGAGCCTGAACTCAACCCATTTTAAAACAACGGGCTTCGGGTTGATTTTGGGCTACCTGAATTCTTTTCTTAATTTTTAGATTGATTTTAGGTCCATAATTACCCCTAAATGCATGTTATATGGACTTTATTAAACAATTGATACTTGAACTATTTGGTGATAGTAAATTTGTTAAAAATACATGGGTCTAAAAAGATTCATATATATATATATATATATATATATATATATATATATATAGAGAGAGAGAGAGAGAGAGAGAGAGAGAGCTGTCTC
>JAOXJP010231399.1:0-10635 GCA_025762735.1 Platanus orientalis | reverse complement strand
GAGGATATCACCCCGGGTGGGGGGGGGGGGTTTCCAAGGGTCCAAGCGTCAAGAATTTCCACCAAGTCAAACCCATTATAGCAACTTTTAACAAAAAGAACTAAACTTGGTTTATGGGGGATCCTTTGAGTAAAAAAGGGAAAAGCAAACAGCTCATTAGCAGCAATAACCTTTAGGGATCTTCCAATAGTAGTTAATAATAATGATGATGCTGAAATCTGGTGGAGTCGGGAGTTACTGGATGAGCGCAGGGTTGGCTGACCCACTGATGATCCTGCATAGAAGGGCACCGGTGCGGTACCAGTCGACGAGCCTTCGACAATCGAGTTAATAACACTTTAGGAAAGAAGAGAACTCTTAGGAGAAAGTGTCTTACCTTTGGTTATAAATGGGGGTTCTTATTTATAGTGAGATGTGCAATATTGATCCAGGATCCTGCGATGTTAGGGGGAGAGATTGTCAGGATCTGGTTGTTGATTAGCTAAGATTCTAGTCGAGCTATCGCGCCATATTCAGGGGACTACAATCTTCTATATTAGATTTTTTGTTGTCTTTCCAAGATTTTTGGGATGGTTTCCTAGAGGTGATCCGTTTCCTTGCCTCTCTCGATCGAGGGCAGTGACCCAAGAGGGTTTCATGCTGAGGCTCCTGGCTCGGCAAATGCAGATGGGTGTCTGGTTTGATTCTTGACCAAGTGTTCGTTATCCCGAGTTAAGCTATTGTTTCCAGAGGATATGGTTTTAGAAGGTCGTTCCCCTCAGGAATAAAGTGTCAGTCGGGTCTAGAATTCTATCCTTATTAGTTGCCCATCGATTCTTGAAGTCCCACATTCAGGGGCAAAGGGAATTTGAATCGGTTCTGGCTCTTGGTGTGTTTCAAATTTTGCGGTTATTATTTCGAAAAACATGAAAGTCATCTTGAGAATTGAAACATTGCATTTATTATGCTGTCGGATGATAATTACTACGTAACATCGCCTCAAACATCATGTATGCACATGCGGGGATGACATGGAGGGCTCCGATTTGGGTCATTTTGATCGGACGGCTGAGGTGGAGTCAACCTTCCTTATAAATTGCCCGCCAGAGGGATTTTATCTTTCTCTGTTGCCTTTTGCTTCTGTTTTCCAATTGTCTTCTTTGATGTTCTCAAGCATTCTCCGATTGTTGCAATCACCAAGCTCATCACCTAGCCACCACTATTGCTTGTGCTTATTTCTTTCGACTGATACTCTTTCTCCTCTCTTTCATTTTCAAGTTGTTTTATGTTTTGCTTCTCGGATTTCTTTAGTTTTCTTATCGGAATCTTCTTCTCCGTTCAACCTGGACTGTACTAGCACCCTGTTGGGTTTTTACATTGTCCACCTCAGTGGATTCCTTTAGGTCCGACAACACCTCTCTAACCTAAGTCTCGTCGACTTCGACCTCTCTTTCCTTAATTTTGTTTTTATTGAAATTCTATCTTTCCTTGGGCCCTAGGTTGAGGTTATTTTTTCCCTTGATCGCATGGATGCTACCTCTGTTCATTCCAAGTCTTCAAACTCAAAAGCCACTATTAGTTTAGATAGGGTTCGACCCGATGATCCTGGTCATGCTTCTCCTTCCTCCTGGTCTTCTCATCCTTTTATGCCCTTGCATTTTTCTTCAACCATCACTGACAAGCAACTCACCGTGTTTAGGGAGTTGTATGAAATTTCTAAGAGAGCTATCCTTCGGGATCCTTGAGCATCCGAGTGGGCGTACGCCTATAGGGGTGCCAAGATCTACCTTTTTGAGTACGCCTTGGCCAATGGGATTATATTTTTAGTCACCTACTTCATTAGGGAGCTGCTTAACCATGTAGGTCTAGCTTCGGCTTAACTAATGCCTAACTCCTAGAGGATCGTGCTCGGGTGCATGGTCCTTTGGGTAGTTGTAGTGAGGGTCAGGATCACCTGACCATCCAAGAGTTTTTTAATTGCTACCAATTGATTGAGAAGGAGCCAGGTTAGTGGTATTTTATCCCTCGATCAGGATAATACCAGAAATCTCGTCATTGACCTTCCCACCTCTCACAAAGGGTGAAAGATGAGGTTCTTCTTTGTCTCGGGCGATGATTGGGAGTCCTGCCATGGGATGACAAGACCAAATGGTAGGCCTGCTCTAACAGGGCTTGGGGTGCTCCAGACCCCTCAAGTGAGTCTTTTTTCTTTTCTCCCCTTCTTCTTTAAAAAAGATCAAGAAAGTTTTGGTTCTCATCTACCCTCTTTTTTGTGTCTAGTTTTGGTTGAGCTGTGTTTGTCTTAACACATGCTTTCTCGAGTGCTCAGGGCCATCAGACATCATATCCATAATTACTCAGAGTTTGTGATTCTGGAGGTTTTAAATTCCTTCCCTTTTTTCTTGAGGGCCGTCGAGCTAGAAAAGAGTGACTCGGCTGAGTCAGAGGGTACTCGGGCATCACACCCACGGGGGGGCACTCTTGATTCTTTGCTTTCTTTTCTCTCTTGCCCAATCTTCATATATTTTTATCTGTTCTTGTTTTTTGTTTTTTGCAGGGATGAAGGATCTGTACATTAAAGACCTTTTTAGGAAGGAAAAAGTGCCAGGCAGTGGCCAAAGGTGCCAAGGAGGGCATCGAGCCTGGGGATTCTACTACTCACCCCTTTGCCAAGCACTAGAGGGTTATCACTTTTCGATCGGTCAAGTCAAAGCCTTCTGGAGTTTCTTCTTCTTCTCGTCTGGCCTCGATCGAGGCAATTCCCATTGTGGTTATCCCACTTGAGGCTTATCCCTCTACTCTGCTACTGCTGCCCCTCTAGTGTTGTCTATGATTATAATCCAAGGGTGCTGATTTGGCTGTCGAATTGTTAGCCGAGCTGACCGCCACTAGTCTTGACAAGGGAAAGGGCTTAGCCCCCAAGTTTTTCGTTGAGAACCTAGGGTTCTCTTTCAATCGCCTTTTGGTAATCATTCCTTGATGCAAAATCAAACAATTTAAGAGCTACTCTATGGACATTATTAGTAAGAACCTCGTATGTGACATAGGCGAAGTAATCTCCTTTTTACTCCTTTCTTTTTATAGTGTCTCATTGTATCTTTCTTCTTTTGTAGACGTTGTCTCTTGTTCTTGCTGGCTCTCAATAGAACGTGGGCATCGAGGTTCAAATCTCAGAGCTAAAGAAACAGTGTGCTGAGATTGGAGCTGTGATATCGGGTTTTAAGACCCAACTGGCTTAAATGACCAAGAAGGAGTTTGACCTTCACACAAGGCTGGCGAAGAAGATGAAGACATCCCTATCGCTAAAGCTCTGGAAGGTTGAAAAGCAGGTGCTGGCGATGAAGGATGAAGCTGCGAAGGAGAAGGCCAACACCTCAACCTCGATGAAGTCCCTTGAGGACCTGAAGGAGAAGCTCAAGGAGGAGAAGGCGAATGCTACTGAGGTGATGTAGAAAGGGACGGTAATTTGTCAAATTCTGAATTAATGGTGCTGGAATATCTTGACAGAGAAGATCTTCGCAAGAAAGGCAAAAATCATTAGAATTTGGCATACTTGGCACAATTTTTGATATTTATGGAAAGTTGCAGAATTGCACGAAATTTGGCAGTTTGAAGGGAAACGACAAGATCTTCAAGATCCATGGCTATGGACTTTTCGTTTATAAGCCAAATTCCATCGTTTAAGCCTCGAAAAGGGCATTTTTTCTATTTATAGTAAAAATCTGTTTTATGCATTTTTTTTTCTAATTTTTCGGGATTTGCTACCCTAATTTCGTTTTGAGCATGAAATAGTATTTATATGGCGTTTTAGTTCGAGGGAAAGCACTTTGGAATTAATAATATTTTCAGAAGATTTCTTCTTTTTTTGGTCCCCTGCGTCACTAGAGAATATGCATATAAAAGAGCAAGGCACAATTTATCTCGAGGTGGCGATTCTTTCGTTCAGCAATGTCATTTTTCTTTGGAGTAGTAAGATAAGTAGTCTGATGAAAGATGTTGTACGTTGACAGATAAGATGAAAAAACATGAGACATATTGATGCAGCATCATTGCAATGACTTGAGAAGATATATCCTCTTTGAAAGCCAAAACCAAGGTCCAAAGAGAATTTTTAGAAGAAAGCTTGTTGCCCACTTAATTTGAGTTAGTTTTCTTTATATTTTTGGGTTTAATTTGAGGGAATTTTATGTAATAAAGCCTTATGAGTCATGGGGTGGGAGTTAGTAATGATTTTGAGAAGTTTTAGAAGTGTTTAGAGTGTTTTTTTTTAAAAAGTGTTATGAGTTTTTTTTAGTGTTAGCTGTACAACCACTTATTAGGGGTATTTTAGTAAAAAAAATTATTTTATTAATTAGGGTCTTTATAAAGGTTAGCCACTACTTTATGTAATTTAGTTTTGGATTAATAAAATTTAAAGAAGCTGGAGCTCACGATTGGGCTGGTATCTCTCTCCCACAACCTCTCACGTTAAGGTGAATTTTCCTTCTACTTCTCTCTTATTCTCTTCTCCCTTATGCTATTTTTCTTATTCTCTTTTATTCTTTTATTCTGGTTTTTTCTTCTTTTACATTATCTTTCTCATCTCACATCACTCCTTTATATATCTACATAATTTTCTACATCTTCTCCTTTCTTGTTTTCATTCTTTCTTGAAATCCCTTATTACATAAAATTTTCAACAACCTTCTTCCTTTAATTACTTCTAATCCTTTCATCACGAATCTGATTCCTTTCAACTCTAAGCCTTCCATAATCAATTAAATCCATCAATACCAATTTCCCCTAATTTTCAACTCTAAAATCCCTATTTCTTGAATTTTCCCAAAATTTCAAGAACCCTAAACCCAAGAAACCCAACCACTACCATGATCCGGAAAAAAAAGAAAAAAAGAAAGCACCATATCATCTCTTATGGCTAATGGCAGGCTCATATCTAGAAAACAAGGCATGTTTGACATTCTAATGGATTACTTCAAAGATCTCTTTTCGGATCCTTTAGTGAATCATTCGAGGATGGAAGGTTTGCAATTTAATCGCATTGATTCCGAAAGGGCTGATTGGATAGAGCGCCCCTTCTTTGTTCAAGAGATCAAGAAAGCCCTTAGAAGTCTCAAGGAAGAAAAGACGTTGGGGCCTGATGGTTTCCCCATTCATTTTTTCTTTGAATTTTGGGATACGATAGGAGAGGATGTGATGAAAGCCATTGAAGACTTCCATGTGAGGGGATCTCTTTGCCAAAGTTTGAATACATCTTTCATTACTCTAATCCCAAAGAAGAAAGGCCTGTTGGAGCCAAAGTCTTCTAAATAGCTTCTCAAAAATTCTTAACAAGGCTTTAGCAATGAGGATGGAACACGTGATGAGTACCATTATATCCCTTACTTAAAATGCTTTTGTTGGAGGCTGTTAGATGCTTGATTGTGCTTTAATAGCTAACGAATGCATCGACTATTGGAGAAAGCTGAAAAAATCGGGTGTGATTAGCCAGGTTGATATGGAAAAGGCCTACTATGATCATGTTAATTAGGAGTTCCTCGATTGGGTTCTTCGGAATATGGGATTTGGGAGCAACCGAACAAGTGATGCTTTTGGATAAAAGTTTGTGTTGTTGAAAATATGTGTCATGACAGAGCCATTCACATAAAATATTGGTATGTTTGATTATTTATTTAAATTAATAAGAACTTTTTATTCCGTCATCACATGTATTAGTTTATTAAAATGGGTAATTATTTGATCTCATGAGATGAGAGAGGTGGTCCTTAGGTAACACAGTATGATGTCAAACACATTAGAATGTGTGAAGAGATCTGATAATCCAGTTCTTGTAGACCTGAAACTTTACAACTGTGGGCGATATTGGATACATCACTTGTAGGGCTGCTACATGTAAAGCTGCCATATAATGAAGTGATGTAATCTCGATCACTAGAGTGAGACTCTAAGTTGCATGTAGGTGCATACAGAAATGCATTAAATGAATCCATTATGAATGCACTTGGGGAAATATCACTGTTAGGATAAATGTTGGTCATATTAACAAACTTGTCCTTAGACTTGAGTGGTTTGTATTTCTATAAATACTCCTGTTATTTTGAGCTATCAATTAGTGATGCTTAATTGGAGGCTATATCATGGGTAGTTCAGATAGCTTACATGATACTTGAGAGGATGTAAATGTCTAATAAGGAGTCCACTACTCTTAAGTGGAAAATTATTCAGTTTAGGATATATGTAATTTGATTGGACAAGAAAATTTGGTACTGGTGGTTTTGATAAAGAGGATCCCTTAATGTAGTTTGACTTAATTAAGGATACTGGGCTCTACAGCCTAAGGATAAGAATTTCATAAAGATTCTACACCCCCTAGGGTTACTTTGGCTTCTCAAAAACTCTATAAATAGAGTTACCCACATTCAAAATGGGTCCTGTAACTTTTCCGAGGCTGTGAGAAGTGCAAAGAGATTTAGAGTTGGTGTGGATACTTTGGAGACCGGGTCGGATCATTATCTTGTGTCCGGTTTAGCCATTGAGGTATTTGTCTTTAATTTTATTGATTTAAATCCTAGTATTTCATATGATAATCATGGAAGGAATAATGTTCATCATCTGTAATTTTTTTTATGAAAATTAATCAAAAATTAAAGTTTTTCAAAGAATTGAAACAACATGTGTCGTTAGCTTCTTTCTCAATCTTGTTGAATGGTACTTCCTGTGGTTTTTTGAAAGGCCAACAGGTGTTAAGACAAGGGGATCCCCTCTCCCCCTTTCTTTTTAACACTACTATGGAGGTTTTCAACAAGATGATATCCTACATGGTAAAAGTTGGATGCCTAAAGGGTTGCAGTTGTGAACCTGAAGGTCCGTCTGTTGTCCTTCAATTTGCTGATGATGCTCTCCTATTTCTCCCCAATTCCAATGAAGAAGTGGGAAACCTTTGAGCCATCCTTCTAATGTTCGAGGTGATTTCATGCCTAAAGGTGAATCTCCCTAAATGTAAGTTATTGCCAGCTAGAGATATGCCTAATTTACAGAGTTTGACAGTGCTCTTAGATTGCTCGACAACATCCTTACCCTGGGTTTATCTTGGGCTTCCTCTTGGTGCAAGGGAAAAATCCAAGCAGCTATGGGACCTTGTTATAGAGCGCTAGGAGAGAGGTTGGCTACATGGAAAGGCAATTATATTTCAAAAGGCGGTCGCCTAAAGCTAATAAAAAGCGTCCTTTCAAACCTTCCCGTTTATTCATGTCTTTATTTCACGCTCCTTCCTCAATGCTAGCTAGAATGAAAAAGATCCAAGATAATTTCTTATGAAATATTGATAAAGGAGAGAGGAAATTCCATCTTGTCAACAAACGCCAAATTTGCTAACCTTTTGAAGATAATGGGTTGGGTATTAGAGCCCTTAAGGAAGTGAACTAGGCTCTCCTTGCTAAGTGGTTATGAAGGTGGGAAGTGGAACCAAATGCATGGCGGAGAGAATTAATAACAACCAAGTATTTTGACCATGGCAAGGGATGGAGTATAAAGCAGCTGGTAAGGCCAATTGGTTCAGGTCTTTGGAAAGAGATCTTCAAAGAAAATGTGAAGTTCTCGAGATGGTGCTCCTTTAAGGTGGACGAAGGGGATTTGGTGCTTTTGTGACATGATATGCTTCTTGCCATAGCCTTTTCGGATATTTTCGCCTTGGTCAATCGAAAAAATGGTTGTGTAGCTGACCACATTGTATGGGACAACAATCATCTTACTTGGGACCTTCACCTGCGCAGAAGGGTCTATGATTGGGAATTGTTATCCCTATCTAGTATGACTATTTCTCTGGAAAGAGTAGAGGTGGGGGAGGAATCCATGAAAGATGTTAAACTTTGATAACCTTGCCCTTTCAAAATCTTCTTAGTGAAAACCATGTATAATGTCTTGAGGCAACCATTGGGTTTAGAAGCCCCAATAAAGGACATTTGATGATCGAAGATGCCTTCCAAATCAAGCTTCCTCCTATGGTTGATCCACTTTGGCAAAGTTCTAACTATGGACAATATTCAAAAGAAAGGAATTCAGATTGCTAATGTGTGCAGCCTATGTAGGCAATTTGAAGAGACCCCTACCCACCTATTCCTCCATTGTAGCGAAGCCAACGGATTATGGGGCGAATTTCTCCAAAGATTTGGGGTTCGATGGGCTTGCCCAGAAACCTTTCCCAATTTCCTCTGTGTGTGGCTCCAAGGTAAGCAGTTCGGCCTTTTCCAACAAAGGAAAATCATGTGGCAATGCTCCCCTTATGTGATTTGTTGGTCGTGGTCTGAACGGAATGCCCATATTGTTTATGATAAGTTTGCCTCCATGCAGTAGATAAAAAATTGAGCGGTGGCCCTCTTATATGGCTATCTCATCATCCCCTTTTCTCTTATTGTAATTTTACATTGTGGATTTTCTATTGGAGTGCCCTCTTATTTCTTTAGTTTGGGCTCTGGTTGAGCTTGTACATCTTGTGCGATTCCTCTTTTCTTAATATAATTTGCTTTATTGATAAAAAAAAATAGCCTTAATTTATTTGAGCAAGCCCTAAACACCATGAGAGGGCTTTGTCACCTGAGGTGAATTGGAGTCCACCAAGACAAAATTGACTTCTCGTATGGATAAGTTTGAGATATTGGTTCAATAGCTAGTGGGTACAATTGAAAGCCACCTGATGAGGACATGGGAATAAGGTGGGGCCCACAGTTGGCCTTGATGAGGTCCACGCATAGAGCGATTTATGGAAGATGCAGTGTTATGTGTGTTCAATAAGGGCCTTTTAGGGGGGGGGGGGGCAACATTAATGTTATGTGTCTATGTAATAAAGCCAATGATGCTAAGATTTTGGTTGTTTTTTTTGTTTAGAGTAATCCCGTTTTTAATGTTTATCCCACTTTTTCAAAGGGGAAAACTTGTCCTTTTGGCTTGATTTTGGTGCCATTAGATAAATTATTTAGTTACCTTTTTAAAGAGACTAAGATTGCACAAATACGATGTGATTTGGGAAAGTTATGACCAAATTACTAAGGGGGTGTTAGCAAAAACGGGAATAGTGTTTTTTTAAATATTTTTTAATAAAGTCTTTAAGTTTTAGTTGTTTCAATTTTTAGGAAAGTGAATTTTTTGAAAGTTATGTTTTAGAAAACTTGGTTAGCAAGTTTAGGATTTTTAGAAAGTTTTCAATTGTTTGAGGTTATAAGCATACTTAAAGGCACCCTTCCCTATAATTTGATAATGAAGTTGATTAATAAAAAAGTCTTTGTTTTTTTTCTACATGAGTGAATAATTTTCTCTTCTCTAAGCTATGGCGCCAAGTTTGGAGACCTTGGTTGGTGATTTCCAAGGAAGATGAGGTTGATGATTTCCTAATAAGGTATCTATCTCTTTCTCCCTCTTCTTTTTCTCTTTCGTTCCTCTTCTTCATTCTCTCTTTGTTTTATATCTTTGTTGTTTACTAGTTTTTCTCCATGAAAGACCCATTTTCTTAAGTGTTTCTTGAACCCCTTTAATACCCAAACCTCTAAATCAGTTTTCCCATATTTTCCTACTTTTTCTGAAATTCTTTGATTTAACTCATCTAATCTTATTGGAATTCCATGAAATTTTAACTGTAGAACCTTTAAACACATTAGAAACTACCCTAAAATTTTTGAAATTTTGTTGACATGTCAGTGGGGTATTTTGTCCAAACTTACAAAAATACCTTTTTGGGTCATTTTTCTTTATTTTCTTCTTTTCTGTTCCTTTTCATTCTAACCTCTATTCTACCGTTATATTTCTTGATTTCTCCTATTTTGTGGCTACTTGATTGTTTTAAAATTCAATTATTGAAATATTGAATCTCATAATTATTTGAGCCTCTTGGAATTATTCTACATCAATTTTTGGTATATTTCCCTTGTGCTATATCAAATTTGGTATCAAAGCTAGGTTCCAACTTGTCCTTACATAGTTGGAGGCCTTGAGAACATTGAGAATGGGCTAATTACATGGGGTTTCAAGTTATTCAAGTGGGTTCTTACATACAGTGGTAAGATACTTATCTTTGAGTTTTAATGACTCTTGAAAAACATTGGTCATCTAATCTATAACTCATGCATGCAGTCAGTTTTGTTTATTTCCTTTCACCATATTAGAACCCCTTTGTTTTTTCTTAAATCAGCCATTGTTTTTAGTTTATTAGCACATTATAGGTGTTTGTGTTAAGTCCATACATAAAACAACCTTTCCTAAATAGTCCAAAAGGTACGTGCGAGTCTTCAATCCTCGGACCTCCGCCACATCATCCTCAAATTTTGAAAAGCCGTGATCATTCCATTAGAAGCTGTGAAGGAGAGTGGTTGCCATTAAATTTGTGGTCAAATTTCTCCTCACCTCGAGAAAATGATGCGAATAACACAAAGAGACTTATGCATGTGCCGTCCCATAAGAGGGCTAGATTTAAGTGTACATGTTATGTGGGGTTATCTAGGATCTTGTAAGGGGGGCGGTACGACATTTTATGTGTCCATGTAATAAGGCCAATAGTGCCAAGGTTTTGTTGGTTTTTTTTAGAGAGTAATCATGTCACTTACCTTTATTTTCGAAGGTAAAAACTTGTCCTTTTGGTTTGATTTTGCTGTCAGTAGATAGGTTATTCAG
>JAOXJP010231398.1:0-10635 GCA_025762735.1 Platanus orientalis | reverse complement strand
GCACCAAACTTCAAGTCCTGAGATCTAACAATTGGGGGGGGGGGGGGAGTACCTTTCTCGTGACATGTCTTCCTTTTTTATGAGTTTGGTATTGTGCACCAGACCACATGCCTAGGTACTCCTGAACAAAATGGGGAGACCGAACGGAAAAATAGCCACATTTTGGAAGTTGCTCGTGCAATCATGTTCACCATGAATGTGCCTATGACTTTTTGGTCTGAATCCATTCAAATGGTTGTCTACCTCATGAATAGGATGCCCTCTCGCGTTTTATCGTTCAAGTCACCTCTTGAAGTGTTATCTCCAGATACCTCTTTGTTCCCTCTTCCTCTTAAGACATTTGACTGCATCTATTATGTTCATGTACCTAAATCTGACTGCTCCAAATTAGACCCTAAGGCACTCAAGTGTGTCTTTTTGGGCTACGGAGTTAATAAAAAAGGATATAAGTGTTATCATCCCCTTACTCGTTGCAAGTTTGTGTCATGGGATGTTACCTTGTTTGAATCCATTCCCTTTTTCTCATTGAGTCGGACATCTCTTTAAGGGAAGTAGTTTGTGAGTGAAGAGTTGTCCCCCTTAGTTCCACTTCTAGTTCCTGTTCCTATTTATCATTTTCATGGTAGTAGTGATGGTGGAAAAGGGGAGAAAGAATTACAAGTCTATACTCAGAGAAAGAAACAAGGACAACAAGAAGACTTAAACATAACTTCTCATGAGCCACTCCAAGAGTACTTCAGAACCAATTCCTGAATCAAGTAATGATTTCCACATTCCTTCTTCTCCCTTACCTGCTCAAACCTCTGGCAATGTGGATCTTGATTAACCCATCGCCCTTAGAAAAGGTGTGAGAACTTGTATCAAATATCCAATGTCTAATTTTGTCTCATACCATACACTCTCACCATCCTTCCACAATTTTTCTATTGTTTTGTCGTCAATTTCTGTCCCTCGCAGTGTATCTGAGGCTATCCTACAGCCCAAATGGAGGGATGCTATGGAAGGGGAAATGAAAGCATTAGAAATGAACAAAACATGAGAGTTTGCCGATCTTCCTAAAGGAAAGAAGCTAGTGGGTTGCAAATGGGTGTTCATAGTCAAGTATAAATCTGATGGTACTGTAAACAGATATAAGACGAGACTAGTAGCCAATGGATATACTCAAACATTTGGTATAAACTACCAAGAGACATTTACCCCACTGGCAAAAATGAATTCAGTAAGGATACTTATCTCACTAACAGCGAATCAGCAGTGACTTCTTTTGTAGTTCGATGTGAAAAATGTTTTTTTACATGGGGATTTGGAATTTTGGAGGAAGAGATATACATGGCTACACCACCTGGACTCTCCATGCAGAATGATAAAGGAAAAGTTTGCAGACTAAAGAAGGCTTTGTATAGATTAAAGCAATCTCCGCGAGCATGGTTTAAAAGATTTAGGGCAGCCATGGTGAAAGCAGGATACAAACAAACTTAAGCAGATCATACCCTTTTCATCAAACATCAAGCCCAAAAGACAACAACTCTAATAGTCTACGTGGAAATTGCGAGGCTTAAGAGCAACTTAGCAAAGGAGTTTGAAATAAAAGATTTGGGATCACTCAAATACTTTATTGGGATAGAAGTTGCCAAGTCCAAGCAATGTATCATTCTTTCTCAGAGAAAGCATGTATTGGATCTGTTAAAAGAGACAAGAATGGCAGGCTGTAAACTTTGTTCCACGCCCATTGAGGCAAATCACAGTTTCAAAGAAAATGATAGTGTGCAGTTGATTGATGCTGGGAGATATCAAAGGCTAGTTGGACTACTTATTTACTTGTCTCTAACTTGTCCAGACATCACTTATGTTGTGAGTGTCATCAACTAGTTCATGCATGCTCCCACTCAGGATCACTTGGAAGCAGCATATAGAGTCCTTAGATACTTTAAGGGGTGTCCAAGGAAATGTATACTATACAAGAAAAGTGAACATTGTCGAGTAAAGGTGTATACTAATGCAAACTGAGCTGGTTTAGTAACAAATCGCAGGTCTACCTTAGGATATTGTACTTTTCTTAGTAGAAACTTGGTAACCTGGAAAAACAAGAAACAATCACTGGTTGCCAGATCCAGCGCAGAGGCTGAATTTTGATCTATGGCTCATGGCATCTGTAAATCATTGTGGTTGAAAATGTTATTAGCAGAAGTGGGTTTCCTAGTAATAGGACCTATGAGTCTCTATTGCGACAATAAGGTTGCCATAAGCATTGCACATGACCCCGTGCAACATGATAGAACTAAACATGTTGATGTGGATTACCATTTTATCAAGGATCATCTAAAAAAATGGGGCACATATGCACCCCCTATATCCAAACTCAACAGCAACTTGTAGATGTGTTTACAAAAGGTCTAAGTGAAGCAAGGTTCATGTACTTGATTGGCAAGCTGGGAATGATTGACATTTACTCACTAGCTTGAGGGGGAGTGTTAAAGAGTGATATTATTGTATTTAGGAGGTATTTATATAATAGGGGTGTGGTATACTATACCATACTGTTGTTATACCATGTACATTGTATAGTGGATCTATCCCTAATATAAATACCAATCGTATAAGGTCTAGGACTTATACGATTCAATTTTCCAATCCCTCGTTTCTCCTACTTCTTCTTCTCTTTCCCTCTTAACTACTTGCAGGGACACTTACAAATCAACCAAGTACATGCCCCTTTTTAGAATGCCCACCAAGGTGGTCAAGGTTTTGGAGAAGTGTCAACAGGACTTCCTATAGGAAAGTGGGCAAAGAAAAAAAAAATGTATTTGGTTAAGTGGGAGGTGGTAAGGAAAATGAAGGATCGTAATATGGTGTTGTTATCAAAATGGTTGTAGAGGTTCTCAACCGAGAGAGGGAGTTTATGGCATTCCATCATTTTCAACAAGTATGGTTGTCACTAAAATAGGTGGGATGTCAGTCTTTCTACTAATAGTTCAATGTCCTTGGCTTGGAAAAATATTTTTTTTCTCTTCCACATTATTGCTCATCAACTAAGATTTGTGGTGGAAGACGGGGCTTCTATTTGGTTTTGGAAGGATACTTAGTGGAATGATCAGTGTCTTTCTTCCAATTACCGTAGATTATTCAGGATTGCTCCTCACCTAAGATTTGTTCAAATGCTATTCATGGACTTCTGATCAATGGGGAGTGGACTCAGAACTAAGTGGAGATAAAAAATGGGGCAAAATCTTATTATACAAACCTATTCAAAGATGACCATTGGGATAGGCCTCTTCTTGAGGGATTGGAGTTTGACAAGATATCAGGTTTGGAGAAAAATTGGGTTGAGAGGCAATTTTCGAAAGAGGAGGTGCTTAATACAATTAGAAACATGAAGAGAGACAAGGATTCGGGCCTAGATGGGTTTTCCATTTCAAATTTTCAAAGGTGTTGGGAGATAGTTAAAGGCGATTTGATGCAAATTATTGATGAATTTTATTACTCAAAAGGTATTTTATGAACACCTTAACAAGACCTTAATTGCCCTTATTCCCAAAAAGTGTGCGGTGAAGGAATTAAAGGATTTTCGTCTAATTAGCCTATTGAGTAGTGTCTACAAGATCATTTCTAAGATGTTGTCAATTCGCATGAAGATGGTTTTGAAAAACATCATCTCTCTCCCTCAAGGGGCATTCATTGAGGGGAGACAAATCCTGAATGGGGTGCTTATTGCGACTGAATGCATTGAGGATAGGAAGTGGTCTGTCAGGGGTAGGGTGATTTGCAAACTAGATTTAGAGAAAGCTTATGATCATGCCAGTTGGAGATTTCTGGACTATATACCTTTAAGAATGAGATTTGGTGATAAATGGAGAAGCTGGATATTTTTCTATATTTGCTCGACCTCTTTTTCGGTGTTGGTCAATGGTTGCCCAGTTGGGTTCTTTAATAGCTCGAGAGGCCTTAGGCAGGGGGAACCATTATCCCCGTTTCTTTTTATTATGGTATTAGAGGTCTTAAGTAGAATGATAAGAAAAACGGAGATGGGATTTATTTCTGGTTTTAGGGTGGGATCTAGGGGAGTTACCATATCACATCTCCAGTTTACAGATGATACTATGATATTTTGTGATGTTGATGTTCAAAACTAGGATATCTTAGATGTATCCTCAGATGTTTTGAGGTGGTATTGAGCCTAAAGATCAATCTGTCTAAGAATGAGATTTTCCAAGTGGGTGAAGATTGTGACATTGAGAGTTTGGCTTAGATATTGGGATGTACAATTCGTCCCTTTCCTACTTCATATTTAAGTCTTCCGTTAGGAGCAAGTTACAAATCAAAGATGATTTGGGAGTCGGTAATTAAGAGGATTTCTTCTAGATGCGTGGAAAGCTCCCCTTCTATCTAAAAGGGGTCGACTAATTTTGGTCAAGGCTACCTTGGCAGCCATGCCTAACTACTTTTGATCTCTTTTCATGATTCTGGCATCTGTGGTGAATAAGATGGAGGCCATGTTTAGAAGATTTCTTTGGGATGATTTGGTCGAACATCATAAATATCATTTAGTAGACTGGAATTCATGTTGTAAGCTGATGAACAAGGGGGGTTTTGGTATTAGGACGATTCGTGATCATAATAGGACCCTCTTAGCTAAATAGCTTTAGACGTTAGGGGGTTGAGAGAGTCTTTGGAAGAAGGTTGTGGTAGCTAGATTTGGGGAGTTATCTTGTTGGGAGTTTAGAGAGGTTAGAGTAAGACATGGATGTGGGATTTTGAGGTACATTTTAGCTGTTAAGGATGTATTTTGGAAGTTCATTAAGTTAAAATTAGGCTCTGGGGGGAACATTAGCTTTTAGAAGGATTTGTGGGTGGGGGAGATCCTACTAAAGGAGGCTTTTTCGAATATCTATAGATTGGCTTTGGATCTTCATTGTTTGGTAGCTAATTGCTTTGATTATAGTAGGAGGATTTAGGATCCTGGATTGAGGCGGGCCCGTATGACTGGGAGTTAGGTGAGTTAGTGAGTTTGTTGGAACTTTTGGGTAATATCAACCCTAGGCCGGATGGTATTGATGGATGGGTTTGGTTGCTTGACAATAAAGGTTACTTCACTGCTAAATCTTTACATGCTGAATTTTCAAATCCCACAAGCCCATTGTTTCCTCACAAAAACATTTGGAATGTGGATATTCCCTCCAAAGTGTCATTTTTTATATAGAATAGTCTCCTAGATAAAATTCTTATCCTTATCATCTTCAAAATAGAGGTTGGAATTTAGCGTAGGTGCATCCTTTGTAGGGGTAGCAATTCAGGTTGGTGGGTCAGGTTTGTGTCGTGTCGAGATAAGGATATAAGACTATTTGGCTCAACCTTAACCCGATCCATTTATTAATTATGTCACCTGTTTTGACCCAAAACATGTTTAGGATCAACCCGAACCCACTTATTTTCGTGTTGAGTCGTGTCGGGTTCGCAAGTTATGTGGTAATTCGTCTTGGCGAGTCGGGTTGTGTCGTGTCAAGGTAAGGGTATAAGATGATTTGGCTCAACCCTAACCCGACCCATTTATTAATCGTGTCAAAGCGGGTTGACCTATTTTGACATGAAACATGTTTAGGGTTAACCCTAACCCACTTATTTTTGTGTTGGGTCATGTCAGGTTCATAGGTCATGTCAAACATTGCCACCCCTAATCCTTTGCCATGCAAAGGAGGAATCTATGAATCACCTTTTCATCCACTTTTCTATAGCTAAAGTGGTGTGGGTTTTTTTCCTTTCTCACCTTCAAATATCCTTGATCTTTCCGAATCTTTTCAATGAACTGATTTCAAGGTGGTGAATTAGTGGTCTGGAGAGACTCATCCTTTCCATTCGGCATGCTCTACCGGTTGCCATACATTGTGGGCTGTGGAAGGAAATGAATAGCAAGATCTTTGAGGATAAGTATAGAAGCCAAACTGTTCTGGTGACCTTCATCTATAATATCCTCTTTGAGTAGGTCTCAGTATGGCTGAATTACAAGGAGTCGGTGTAGCATGCCATATGGAGTGAGGAAATGTAACTCAGTTTGGTTTGTTTTGTCTAGTTTTTCTACCCTCTTTATTGTCGTTTTTTATCTTTTTATTATCTTTTTTGTGGTATCACCTAAGGGTGGCAATTCGTGTTGGTGGGTCGGATTTGTGTCATGTCATGTCGAGATAAGAGTATACGACTATATGGCTCAACCCTAACCCGACCCATTTATTAATCATGTCAAAGCGGGTCAACCAACTTTGACCCAAAACATGTTTACAATCAACCCTAACCCACTTCTTTCATGTTGGGTTTGCGGGTTATGTGGTAATTCATGCTAGCAAGTCATATTCGTGTCGTGTCAAGTCAAGGGCAAATAAGTTTATGGCTTAACCCGAACACGACCCATTTATTAATCATGTCAAAGCGGGTCAACCCAATTTGACCCGAAACACGTTTATGGTCAACCCTAACCCAGTTATTTCATGTTGGGTTTGCGTCGGGTTCACAGGTCATGTCCAACATTGCCACCCCTAGTATCCCCCCCCCCCCGGTGATCCATTTCTGTTCTACTTTTGTTGCTCTTTCTTTTCAATAAATTCATTTTTACCTCTCAAAATAAAGACCATGTGAAGATATATCTTCATGCTCTAAACCTTTCAATTCACCTAATAAAATAGCGTCGTCAATCTCCTTGGCATATATTCAAACTGAATTTGTAATACTCTGGTTTCATGTCTTTGTCTATGCTCAATCACTCTCTCCCAAATTTTTAGAGAATGGTAGAAGCTTGACCTAACAATATTAGTACAATTCTTAATATCTCCATTGTTCTTGTAAATGGGCGCCACAATGTTTTTCCTCCATATACCATGTAACTATGCAAAGTATCAGTAATAAAAACTCAATTATAAACATTGCTCGTGATATAACTATAATATATACACATAAAATTATATGTAAAGATACATTCGAGCTATACTTTGCATCATCCATCCAAAAATTTGTTCTAGTCTAATACATATTGTATCAGATTTTTTATTTTTATTTTTTGAATGGTAATGATACAATAAATGAGGATCATGGAGGGAATGTCGGTTTAGGAAATCGTTATAGAGAAGATTATAGATCATATGGCTATTTGTAAGATCATGGTTAACTAAGCTATTTAACAAAAGCATTAGAACAAAGAAAAATGTCAGATAAGTGGAGGAAAAGTATTGTGGTGCCTATCTACAAGAACAGAGGGGGGATTGATGAGGACATGGGAGCAAGGTGGGGTCCACATATGGAGACACATAAGGGGACATCTTTATCCTACCATTGGAATCTTAGTTTAGGTTTACTGGCTTTTGTTGGATTTGTTTTCGTATTTTAATCGATAGTTTATGAGTTATTAAGGTTTAGGGACATGATTGTAATTTTATTTTTTTCTTTTGGGCCTTTTTGACAGCCCATGTCTAAACATTATAAGGAGTCACTTAAGAGGGGGAGGGAACGAGCACGATTTGGTACTTCTTAGTTTCTATTTTGTTTCTTTTCTTTGGTCTTTATAACGGAAAGACCTCCATGTAATTGAATATGATAGAAGCAATAAAATTTCTTTGGTTTTCTCCTCTTCAACAAGCAGAATTTTCTCCTTCAAATCGTGATGCCTAAGATTTGAACTTCGGTTAGTGATTTCCTAAGTGTGGGCTTGGAGATGACTTCACAAGGTACATAACAATTCTTTCTCCCTCATCTTCAGTCATCTTCTTCTCCTTTTCTTCTTCTTCTCTTCCTTTTCTTATTCTCTTTACTATTTTCTACAACTCCACCATTAGAGAACCTATTTTTTTTATCCACCTTCATTATCTAATACCAATGTAACCATTCTAAGCAGTTGGCCTCCATTACTATACCTTCTCTTTAAATTACTTTTGATATCAGTCCCAATCTCTACATCAATAACCTAATTCCCCTTCTAACACTTTAAAACCCTCTATTAACCAGTCGGTTATACATAAAACCCATCCCTTTTTATTGTTTACAGCAATTCCATACCCAAATCCCTTTTCCACTAACCAATACCCCTGTGGTAGCATAAAGTAAACCTCTCTTATTGTTTTCATAGCGAGAATTCAAAACCCATTCATCTTCCACCTTTGGCCACTCATAAAATAGCCTATTTGCTAAATTTTGAAATCAGATCTTTACCTCATGACTTGAAGGCTGTTTTGACAGAGGTTCTTTGTTGGAAGTTTGGAGATATTCCCAGCCTTTACACACACACACACACACATATATATATATATGCTTAAGTGATGTTGAACTGAGCTCCTTGATGGCTACATGCTGGTGATTGATGGGAGCACATTGATTAGGGGACTCCTACTTGGGTATTTGATGTTGTACAAGTTTTTTTTTTTTTTGATAATTAACAAAAACTTTATTGAAAAACGAGCAAGATTACAACATAATGATACAACACTATAGATAGACCAACTACGTTAAAATGGGGTGCTATAACCGATATACAATGATGTTGTACAAGTTTTACAGTCCACTAATTAGTATCAAGGTTTAAAGTATTGATATTGCATTCTGTATCGCAGCTTGGGGTGATGGAGATGTTTCACGTATCACAACTTATCGTGGGGAGATGGCCTAAGAAACCGGGAGATGGTGAGAAACAAAGGAAATGCTAATCAAATAAAGGAATTTTGTACTAAAACTCTAGGAATTGATAGAGTAAACACCAATACACACTTAGGAATCATTACATATAACAACCATCTATGATGGTTGGGAGAACCATCACATTCATGCCATACGTCGTCACCTATGGAATCTATGGAAACAATATGTAAACCTTAGAAATTTTGAATGACACTTTAGGAAATATTATAATAAGCATCATAAATACTTGTAAACCATTACACTTCATTATACACTTGGGTATCAATGGTTGGGAAATCAGTACCCTCGTGACACACTTGGATATCAATAGTTAAGATTTTAAGTGTTAGAAGTTGATAAATAACAGTACACATTACACAATAAAGCTAGAAATCCATATACATAAAACCTAATCAATGATACAAATGTATAAATCAAACAATAATGTCATTCTCACTCCCCTTTAAAAAAAATTGGAGCCCTTTGGTTCCCCCCAGAGTTCAGGCTTTTGTTTGGACTGCAGTGTTTTACCGTGTTAACACTATGGATGTTCTCCAAACATGAAGACCTTTTATGGCTCTTTCTCCCAACTGGTGTATCCTAATCAAAAGGGAGGTTGAATCCCCCAATCAGATCTTCCTTCATTGCAGTTTTTCTGAGGTTCTGTGGAACCACTTTTTTTCCAGGTTAGAAAGGACACGTATTTGGCTTGATAGTGTTAAAAGACTTTGTGTGGCAATGGTACTGTTTTGGGCATGATGTTCGTGGTAGGATTTTTCTGGAGTGTTTGATGCATGAGGTGTTGTGGGGGATTTGGAATGAGAGGAACTTTCATCTTTTTGAATGTAAGACTAGATCTTGCGGCAATGTGATTGACTCTATTGTTAGAGAAGTGGGTGGCTAGGTGTAGATGGTGAAAGAATTTCATGGGACCCCTCTTTCCAAGTTCCTTTGTGATTAGGTTTTGGCTATTTCTTGGTCCTCCCCAAAGGATATGAAGGTCTTGTTAGACTGGGCTCCCCCTCTTGAAGGTTGTTTTCAGCTCAACTTTGATGGTACTTCTAAAGGTAACTCAGGGCTAGCGGACTTTGGGTGCATTCTAAGAGACCACCTGGGTAAGGTCATTCAAGTTCTCTATGGCCCTTTGGGTGAGTGTGATTCCACCTCCGCTGAGGTTATGGGTCTTCTCTTGGGTCTTCAGGAGCTGAAGAGGCTTGTCATGTATAGGTGTTTGGTGGAAGGGCATTCAAAGGTGGTTATTAATTGGGGTGGGGGCCAAGGCCCGGGCTCTTGGCATTACTCCTCGTCTTTGTATGAAATCAAGGAATTAGTAGTTGCTTTGTCTATTTCTCTTATTCATGTTCCTAGGTGCCAAAATTCTTTGGCTGATGGTCTGGCTAATAAGGGGGGTTAATTCTCCACATATGGTTGGCGAGAATTATATTCCAGAGGAGTGCTAGTTTGGGTCCTTTTGATCCTTGTTGCATTTTAGTTTTTTTCCCTTTCTAATAAAGTTCTGTTAATTATTAAAAAAAATGTCATTCTCATTCATTGATAATGCAAAGTATTACAAAAGTACAACTACAACAGTGAAACTAGTGAAATATAACACAATATGATAGAGAATAATACCAATGCTAAGGCTGCTGCCAACAAAGAACTAGCTCAATCCTTAGCAATATAACATATGCAACTAATTAAAAAAATGTTGTACATGTTTGATGTGATTTTATGATTTTTTTTTAAAACTTTTTATAAAAAATATAAGAAAATTTTAAAAAAATACAAAAAAACAGTAGAATTGTTCTAATATGATTCATGTATTTCCTGTTCTACCATTCCGCTCTGTTTAGGGTCATATCTATCGTTAAATTACAAGCTCCCATATCCCTCACTACTTCAATCGAGGTCAATTTGGCCTTGACCTCGATTGAAGTAGTGAGGGATATGGTAGCTTGTAATTTAACGATAGATATGACCCTAAAC
>JAOXJP010231397.1:0-10636 GCA_025762735.1 Platanus orientalis | reverse complement strand
CCCCACTTTTTTTTTTGTGGTCTGGGTTTGTTTGTTTTTTTTTTTTTTTTTTTTTTTTTTTTTTTTTTACTTTTATGCCGTATGTCACTCAATTCCTAGAGCTTCAGGGTTGCCACTTTGTTTTGTGCTGCAGAAATCCACTTTGCAAGCGAATTAACGTGACATATGACTTTAGCAAAACCATTTAAACATGAAAGCTGGAAAAGTTTAACAATCTTAAATGGTTGAGATGAGATTCTATTAAGTACCACTTCTTATATTGGAATTATTGAATGAATGTGTATAAAGGGTTAATGATATTTTAATGATATATACCTCTGACCTACTAGTTCTATAAGAGGAAGTGTTTTGATACTTTACATACAACCCCACAATCTCCATTGGAGCAAGCGAAAAACAGCAATTCTGAGTGATTAAGCCTACCACGTCTTTTCCTTATCACCAGCTAACCACTGAAATGATAAGGGGTGATTAGCAGTGACCATCTTTAAACCATTGTCTACAAAGCAGAAACTGTGGGTGTCATACCACGGACCTGCCTTCAAAAACCATCTCCACCTAAATTAACCACTAACATTTACCTATAAAAAAAAAAGGAAAAGCATTACACTTGGTCTAGGAGGCATTTTTTTGTTTTTTGTTTTTTTTTTTTTTTTGTTTTGACATGTGTATAATGCAAAGAAGTTCAAACCCACCATTAAATGTATTTCACTCATCCAAACAAAATTGACTTGTGCAGGGAATCAGCATGATCCTATATTGCAACCATGTGATGCTATTCTCTTAGTTAAACAAAATGAACATCTTAAAAACTATCTATTTTGGAGAAAGTTAAAAAAAAAAAAAACCAGTGAGTTCTACTTTAGTCCCCACTTTGAATGAAACAGTGTTGACAGTGTCACCTTCTTGAAGTAAAACTCTTAAATGAATCCCTTGGTGCGCATATTTGACCAGTTCAAGAGGGGGCTGTTAATGCCAAAGCTCTTATAAACTCACAACCAACGCAGAAAATTAAAGTAGAATTATTGTTCCTTACAAAAGTAATTGTATGCATGGGAGGGAGGATTCTCTACTGGGTACTAAGTATGCTACGTGAAATTTTTTGTGGACTCCAAGCTCAAGTTAAAAAAACAACTTATGAGAACTTTTATAAATACGTTGGATGAACTAATTGCAATAGGCTTTCTTGGGTACTTTATATAAATACCCTCAAGATGCTTTGTTTCACCTCGTGATTGGATTCCACAATCATACAGAAAAATGTTTTTTGAGCATCCTTGGATGTAAACATATGTAATACGAAGTAAATGTTCTGCGATAAAAATGCCTCTGTAATGTATATGGTGAATTATAAACAGACATGTGTTGTTTTGGGGGGGTAAAAGGGTCCAAAAAAGTGTTCAGTTGAAAAGTAGGTGGTCAATAAAAGATCAAATTCAAAAAATACATCATGTGTCAATCAATGACACGCCTTTAGAGGTCTGTCTCAAAACATATTGTAACGTGATTGTATAATGAAGAAGAAATGTAAAGAGATTAGAAAGAACTGGTTGGAAACCCTTACACGAGTTCTTTTCTTTTTAATTATTTTAATATATAAAATATTTAGATGGACCAAACGGCCCTTTTAATAACATAAAAGGTCATATAGTCTTATGCATATTTATCATCTACCATACACATTTAACAGTAACATATAGGACAAAGCAGTATGTTTCTCTGTGTCTCCACACTACAAGCTGACACAAGATGGTTTTTTGAATTTGGTGCTTCTTTTAAATAGGGAGCAAATGTTCATTTGAACACTTTTTTAACCATATAAACACCATTTTTATGGGTACCCATTTTCTTATTTGAAAGCTGTTTTTACTGGTTTAACCCTACACACCTCACCTTATGTGTGAGGGGACTCAGGGGAGCATACAATTTTCGGTGCCAGGCATCAGATCCTTTCCATATATGTGGTCAGGTGGCAGGCATGCAGGGGATAGGATCCATCATTTAATAGGTCCTACCTAAGACACTTGCATGACCAACCAATTAAGAGAATATATAGAGCCATCGATAGTCTCTAACCACTTAATCGGAATTGCTTTTTGGTCTTGGAAGTCTTCGTAGACCCATTCAATGGTAAGAAGATGGTAATCAGTACAATCATCACTTTTGCAACTTTACTTTCAAAGGATTTTACCACCAACATTTTTTTTTGTTTCAAAGGCAGTCTATTTTCAATACCTAACTCACAGGCGACATTAATTAACAGGGTGATGTCTTTTTAAAGTTACCTTTACAGTTGTTACTTTTTCAGGAGGAATCATTACGGTTTGCAGTAGTTAATTTGGATTGGATGTTTTCCAACATGACCAATTTTGATGCCGACCCAAGAAAATTCCGTGACGGTTGAGTTGATGTAGCAATCCTCGTATAGATTGTAAATTCTCCTGTTTTTTTATCGGGCTTTGGATTATGTGAGAACGAATCTCGTGAGATCCGTGAAAATGGTACCAGAGAGGGCTGACGCATCATTACCGAAAAGTGATTTGCACTTTTTGGGAGGCACTTATCACTTTCCGGCGCTGATGTGTCCGTACCCTGATGCCGTTTTCACAGTTCTCATAAGATTCGTTCTCCCCTAATTTTTAGTGGTTTTTTTTATCGGATTAAGCCAAGAAGAGGCATTCCCACCGAGAGCAAATCCTCTTCTACAACTTAAAGTGGGGCATGCATAGGCAGTGTAACGAGAATCCAAAAAATAAATTTGGTGTGTGATTTCCACAGTTTTGGGGTATGTGTCACACCGCATATGATGTTACACTATAAGATGCAGTAAAGAATTTGCTAGAGAGTGAAAAGTTGCCCTTACCGGTAGGCTTTTTCCATCAACCTTAAAAGTTGACAGTACAACTCTTTTTTCCGTCAACTTCAAGGCTTGTTGACCCAAATCCACAATATATGCTAAATGATTTTTTTTTTTTTAACTTTTTTGTTATTCACTGCATTAATTTACCATTAAGCATAACTTGCATCAAATACCATTAATTTAACATTTAACATAAACTTCATCAAATGCCGATGATTCTAATTGCATATTTTATTTTTTTTCGTCGATTTACCAAAACAAACTAAAATGGGAAGAGAGAAAAACTTGAGAAGCGTTTCCATCGGCGACAACCCTACTATGGCATCCGGATCACTTTTTCTTTGATTTTTTGTCACAATTTCATTCTGTTGGCATCCAAATCTAGACCCCTATAGTAAAAAAAAAAAAAAAAACTCTCTTCTTTCTCAAAATCGGCTGATTGAAATCCAACCATTAATGAGAGAAATGTGGTAGTAAAGACTTTAATAGAACAGGAACATAAGTCATCTAACACCCTATTGAGTAAGGAGCTTGCCTATACTCGAAGTTAGCCAAATCACTATATATTTTCTTCTTCTTCTTCTTACTATTTCAAAAATAGAGAAAAAATGAGAATTAAAAAAAAAGGAACACAACAACTTTGGTACCAAAGCTAGGCGATTTTGGAATGGTGGACAGAACCCGATTAGCTAAGCTTGATGAAGTTGTTGCATTATTGAAGTAGACCACTGATCAATAGGCTCAGAGTTTAGCTGATGTGCGAAGTAATTCTGATTGTCAGAACTTACGGTTAGATGAGTTATTTAACCTAATATCTACCATGGACAACAAGTATGACCATTTGATCTGATCCCTAGGTCATGAAAGGGATGAATCTTTAGTTGTTCGTTCACATAACCGAGAAGGGAAGCACATGACCATGCCACCTAAGATGGGAATTCAAACCCGTATATGCGGATGGATTTTCCCCTTTTTGACAGCAAGGACCCTTTGGGTTAGATATATCGAGCAGAACAATTCTTTGAATACAATCAAACACCGGTGGACCAATGATTACAGCTAGCCTCCTTCCACCTCGAAGGGCAAGCACTTCAATAGTTTCGTTGGTTACGAAGGATGGGGGCAATCACAAGTTGGGAGTAGTTTACATAGGTCTTGGAGGTTCGATTTGGACCTTTTGAATATGCAGATCCCACTTCTCTACTAGCTAAGTTGAAGCAAACTAACACAATCCAAGAGTACCAGGATCAATTTAAGATATTTTCTACTTGTACTAATGGCTTGGATGAGGCCTTCATGATTAGTTGCTTCATTGGTGGGTTGAAGGATGAAATTTGACTTGATGTGCAAATGCTTTGGCCACTGACATTGTTGGTTTCCATTGGGCTAGCCCGATTACAAAAGGAAAAGCTATTGTCTCGGAGAAGGCAGACTCGAGTAGAGATGAGTAAAGTAGTTCTAGTTGCTACAACCAAACCAGTTGGGTCTTTGTCCATCCCCATCCAACATCTTGCACAAACCGAAATGAAGGAAAGGAGGGATTGCAGGTTATGTTACAACTGTGATGAAAAGTTTGTGCTAGGACACAAATGCAAAGCACAAAAATTAATTTTGTTGGATGGTACCGGATGGAAGAGAATAATAAGGTGGAAGAGGAGCTTGAACTAGTGGAGCCTGTGGTGGAAAAACTTGAGTTGACCCCAGAAATCTCTCTTCATGCAATTGTTGGGGCTCTTGCGGCACAAACAATGCAAGTCAAAGGATTGTTGACTCGACGTCCATTGATGATTTTGATCAACACTGGTAGCACCCATAACTTGATGGACCCTGCGGTAGCCAAACATGCTACAATAGGAATCCAACATGACAAGAGATTGGAAGTAATGGTGGCTAACAAAAACAAGCTTAGTAGCAATGGACAATGCTTGGGAGTGTTGTTGACGATTAAAGGAATACCTATCTTCACTAATTTTCATTTGCTCCCATTAGGGGGTTGTGATGCCGTCTTGGGGGCCATTGGTTGCGCACCTTGGGACCCATTTTATGGGACTTTTCTAATTTAGAGATGAAGTTTACGCTACGGGGAAAGACCCATGACCTTAAAGGGATCTCATATGGAAAGAACTCAATGCAGCATGACACAACGATAGAAAAGAAAATAACAAAAGAAGGGTAAGGTGTATTATTGCAACTATTTAGCTTAGAGGGAGTTGAGATAAATTCCATAGGTGACATGCGTCTCAACAACTTACTGTTACGATTTGAGGATGTCATTGGAGAACCAATGGGATTGCTACCCTCAAGATCTCACGATCATCATATACCATTGGTTGAAGGGACCCCACCAATCAATGTCCAGCCATATCATTATCCATATTACCAAAAAGCAAAGATTGAGAAGATAGTACGTGAGCTACTACAATCCGGAGTTATACAGCTGAGTCAAAGTCCATTTTCATTTCCAGTTTTACTTGTCCACAAAGGTGATGGGAGCTGGCACATGTGTGTTGATTACCGAACATTGAATAAGGCGACAATCAAAGATAAATTTCTCATACCAGTGATTGACGAGTTGTTGGATGAATTGCATGGGGCCATGATTTTTTCAAAGCTAGACTTGAGGTTTAGATATCATCAAATTCATGTGCAGCTTGAGGATGTGCCAAAAACTACCTTTCGGACTCATGAAGGGCATTATGAGTTTGTAGTGATGCCATTCGGACTCACTAATGCACCGTCAACCTTCCAAGGGCTAACGAATGAGGTATTCCAACCCTACTAACGTAAGTTTGTGTTGGTATTTTTCGATGATATTTTAGTCTACAGCAAATCATGGAATGAGCATGTTAAACATTTACATTTGGTCTTAGATTTATTATAGAGGCACAAATTATATGCTAAGAAGTCTAAATGCCATTTTGGGTGTGAAGATATCTCAATCACATTATCTCTAAAAATGGCGTAGCGGCAGATCCCAATAAAATATCTTGTATGCTTAGTTGGCCATGTCCCACCAAGATCAAGTCACTAAGGGGATTTCTTTGGTTAACGGGCTACTATCGAAAATTTATCAAAAACTATGGTTTACTAGTAGCCACCCTTACTTCCTTATTTAAAAAAAAAAAAATCATTTGTATGGACAAAGGAAGAAATGGAAGCTTTTGAAACACTCAAAAATGCAATGGCTAATCCCCCTGTCCTCACATTACCTGACTTCTCTAAGAAATTTTTGTTTGAATGTGATGATTCCGGCCATGGAGTGGGGGTTGTTTTGATGCAGGAAGGAAGGTCGCTTGCTTACTTAAGTCATGCATTGAAAGGAAGGAACCTGACTCTTTCTACATATGAGAGAGTTGTTGGCTATTGTAATGGCAGTACAAAAGTGGAGGCCCTATCTCTTAGGCCATCAATTTGTCATACGAACATATCAAAGAAGTTTAAAGCTTATTGTTGAGTAGCAGATTGCCACTCCTAATAGCAAATTGCCACTCCTAATCAACAACAATGGCTAACCAAGCTCTTAGGTTATGATTTCGTTGTTGAATACCACCAAGGTCGAGAAAACAAAGTTGTTGATGCCTTGTCTCGACAGGATGAATCCAACCTTTTGATGGCTATCTCTTCCCCCAATGACTCCTTGGTTTGATGCTATACAATTAGAATACAACACTAATCCTAAATTGCAAGAGAAAATGAAACCCTGCAAAGAAGGACAACTAGATCTCACAAGGTACACTAGCCACAACGAAGTGCTATTTTATAAGGGGCGCCTTTGTGTTGGTTCCCAATCAGTTTTGAGAACTCAATTGCTCAAGAAACTTCATGAATCACCCATTGGAGGTCACTCAAGCTATCATAAAACCTTGCAATGAGTCAAGGTAGATTTTTATTGGAAGGGGATGAGATAATTTATTAAAACTTTTATTCGGGAATGTGACACATGTCAAAGAGTTAAAGCTAAAAATGTTTCTCCTGCTGGGTTGCTCCAACCTTTACCGATACCGACACGCATTTGGACCGAGTTGTCAATGGATTTCATAGAAGGTTTACCTTCCTCCAAAGGCAATGACGTTATCATGGTAGTTGTTGATTGATTATCAAAGTATGGTCATTTCCTTGCACTGTCTCACCCTTATACGACATCAACTATTGCACAACTCTTCACCGACCATATTTTCAAGCTTCATGGCATGCCACTCTCTATAGTAAGTGATCATGATCGCATATTTATCAGTAATTTTCAAAGAGAATTTTTTAAGTTGTAAGGAACCCAACTTAATTTAAGTTTTGTATGCCATCCTCAATTGGATGGCCAGTCCAAAGTTGTGAATAAATGCCTTGAAAATTACTTAAGATGCTTTGTAGGGAGTCAAGTAAAGGATTGGAGCAACTGGTTGTCATTAGCTAAGTGGTGGTATAACACTACTACACATTCTTCCACTAGAATGACACCTTTTGAGGCGGTATATGGGGTAGCTCCACCAAGGTTGCTTTCATATGTTGTTGGTACAACCAAGGTTCAAGCGGTGGACAACATCAAAAGCAGGGAGCAAATTTTAAAACTTCTAAACGAGAACCTCTAGGCAGCTCAGAATCGTATGAAGTGTCTTGCTAATCGGAATAGGATTGAAAGGGAATTTGAAGAAGGTGATTGGGTGTTCTCGCTTTTGCAACTGTACCATCAACACTCGATCGCTATAAGAAAGGTGTTGAAGCTTTCTCCGAGGTACTTTGGGTCATTTCAAATTATCCAACATATAGATCTAATTGCCTGCAAACTTGCCTTGCCAAAGGGATCATGTGTGCACCCCGTATTTCATGTTTCATGTCTTAAGAAGAAGGTTGGAAATAACGTTCACACACAAACCATGTTACCTGTTGTTACTGATGAAGGTGTTCTACAAGCTCATCCTGAAGCTATTTTGGATCGTCGAGTTAGCAAGCAGGGGAATAAGGCAATGACTGTGATACTAGTGCAGTGGTCAAGTGCAAGTGCAGATGATGCAACTTGGAAACGTTTTGATGATGTTCAGACTCGGTTTCCTGCAGCTTGCCTTGAGGACAAGGTTTGTGGAAGGGGAGGGGATTGATAGAGGTATATGCCACGTGGTAGATGGGTTAGTTATCTAAATAAACATGGATGGTTGTTGCGATATCATAGTCAACTGGTTGGTTGATTTAGGAGTCCTAGTAAATCTGGGTGGTTATTGTAATCGCCATCGTCAACGAATTGGTTAGTCAATTTAGGATTTCTAGTAAATCTGGGTGGTTATTGTAATCACCATAGTCAATGGGTTGGTCTAATGGTTTGGGAGTATCCCTTAGTTTTAGGAGTAGGGTAAGTCAATTGTTGGACTGGGAATAACGTAGAGTCATGATGTATGATGTATTTAAAGTAGTTTTTATCTAATGGAACATAAATGGAAATCATCTAACACCCTATTGAGAAAAGGAGCTTGGCTATGCTCGAAGTTAGCCAAATCACTATATATTTTCTTCTTCTTCTGACTATTTCAAAATAGGAGGAAAAAGGAGAATTAAAAAAAAAGAACACAACAAATTGCTACATTAGGGTTTAATACTGGTGCTTTAGTGTTTTAGGGTTTCTTAGTGGTTTGGACAGAAAGAGTGAGCATCTTTATACTTGACAGCATTTGAAGGATTTATTTGCCGGATACCAGTAGCAATTTCTCTACTAATCTCTTAAATCTCATAGCAGCAGTTTCAAGCAAGTTTCTTCAATTCAAGCTTCCAAAATTTTCTTTTTTTGTGCCTCTCCCTCTCTTTCTCTCTGATTCTTTAACTAGAAATCCTTCAGTTTGTAACTTCATATTTGAAGGAATCTTGATCGAACTCAATTTGACTTATTACGCTCCATTAACGAATTATCCATGATCTAGTTATAAATTACTTAATGAATGATATCCTTTGTATATGTAGTTATTGCGTAATGATTAATCAATGGTACTTCCATCTTTGAGTTTTTTTTTTTTTTCCAGATTCAGGAACTTGTTTTCTCATAAGATTATTGTGCCATTTAGCTTGAAGTATATGGTGTTTTGACCTAGATACTAATGTTTAGGCTAGTATGTCATGGAAATGACTATCTATATAGCTTTAGATGAAACTGCAAACATTGAGTTGGAGTTCTGTGACATGCTAACTAGAAACACGAAATTAGCCTCTTTATCTTTCACTTTTGTGTTAATGATCTTGTTATTTTCAGTAAATTTTATAAGAAACTGTTGAAGCTCTTTTTTTTTCATACTTTTATGGTTATTAGAAGTTTTGAGAACAACTTTTCATAAATTCCTGTCAACATGGAAATTCTCAATTTATAGTACAGCTTTTTATTTATTTGGATGGGTTGGACATTGTTATGGTTTGGTATTCATTTGGATATGATGAATAGGTTCAAACTAATTTCAACTTTGACATGGTCTTGGCAAAAGAAATCGGAAATAGCACCCACCCCATATTGAATCTCAGCAGATTTCCCTGCATGATGGATATGTTCAGACTATTTTTAAATAATGTTCTTTGATTTAGGATAGTGGGATTCATTTCAGGAAGCGAGAGAGATGAGTAGGGGGTAAGAGGGGAGCTTATTTTGGGAAACATGAATATTTCAAGTTTAGACATTTTCATAAGCCATAATATTTATCAATTATATCTAAACACACACGAGAACACTACTTATATCTAACAAAATATCATCATCTACAACAAAAATTTGCATAACTTCAAAATAAATAAATAAATAACCACAAAATTTATTGTGATCCTAGCAAGCCTCCCAATTATTCTTGTAATTGAAAAAAAAAAAAAAAACCTCAAACTAGAATTTTTTTTTTTAAAAGCCACCTTTATGACTACAAATTAGTTAAACTTCAGAAATGCAAGATGAAATCATTAAGTAGAAACGAACCATTCTTCTGGTAGGTGCTTGACTAAGTTGACCTGTACTCGGAATGGAAATAGCAAGCCACCTAAATGTAATACAACTTTCAAAGTAGAGAAATCATATTCAATATCCCATTACAACATGTAAACAATAGAAACTCACTGAGAAGTAGCACTTGGAAGAGGGCACCAACATATTAGAACTACTAATATAACAGTAAATTTTTTAGGGGGAGAGCCAACACCAATCTCACCAAAGTACTGAGCATCCATGTAATTTTTCAATGCTATTATATCAGTGTCCTTAAAGGCCCTAAGGTTACCACTAAGATGATACTTCCTAATAGAAGCTCTCAAATCCTTAGACTCAAGTAGAGCAGCAAGCTTAGTTTTTTGCTCCAATGTCCTTCTCTTCAGTTCAATCCTAATAAACCCATCAGCAGATGTAGAAAAGACGAGAGGAATAAAAAAGAACGACAAAAAAGAGAGACCACCAAAGCTTTGTATTGGGTTCCGACGTTGACCTATTAGTCCACAGTGAAAACTATTGCTTCAAACCCATTAGAGAAGACTAAAGATAGCAAAGTTTCGAAAATCGAAACAAATTTAACAAGGCATTTCTAACTTCCCTTTGCATACTTTTACATTATTTATTTATTGCAGCTTCTTTCTTTATTATATTGCTGTGAAATTGGATCCTTCTATTGTGATTGATGAGGGTTGGTGCTCAAGCTAAGGGCCATGGCAATATCCTAGAGCTTGTGTAACACATGGATAAACAATCAAGAGTAGAAGATAGGGAGAGCGGGGCTAGGTACATGGGAAAAGCATCATACATTTATACATGATGGTGTACTAATTTGTATATATTTT
>JAOXJP010231396.1:0-10636 GCA_025762735.1 Platanus orientalis | reverse complement strand
AATCCATGAAGCTTTTTACTTTGACTAGGTTCTTAGAAAAAGGTTTTTGTAAAAGAAAATATGTTTTGCAAACTACTTGAATGTTTTATATCGTTTTGTATCTTTTTAATTTATTAGATCTGCATTGTTTACAAGTTTTGGAAAGAATCATGATTGTTTTTATTTATTTAGGTTCTTTTATGTGTTTTTTAAAGAGGAAAAATATGTTTTCAGGCAAGTTCATGTCTTATCCTTGAGTTTTGATCCATGTAGGTTTTTAGATGATTTTAATCTTTGTTTTTCAAAAGAAAAGATTGTTCTAATAAGTTTCTGACTGTTTTTAAAAGATCTCATGTTTTGTAAATGAGTTTTTCAAATGATTTTTAATAAATGTATTTTTTTAAAAGGTTGATTTAAAAGACTTTGTTATGCCAATCCATAGAGCTATGTGCTTAGGTTGGTCAGATTCTTTTTTTTTTTTTTAAAGATATGCATTGTTTAGAATTATTAAAGATTGTTAGTTTTGTGATGATTTGATATCTACTAGTATATGTATCTATTTTGATGAAAATACATGATTAACTATGACATGAGACATCAAAGAGACAATTGTGATGGAGCCCCTCATCGGGTTTAATTAAATGTGATCAAGTATGTATCCTCTTTGTCAGATCACATTAATTGACGATGTTTGTAATACTCATCACTAGACATGAGATAGTGGTATCCTACCATTGGATTGTCGATAGGTTTGTTCTGTTATGTTACCTGTTGTTTAGTAGGACATCATGTGTGTTGGATTTTCAGTATATGATTCAGTTATCTATTATCTAACTCACAGAACGTATTGAGGATTCATATAATTGTTTCAGTAGGCCTCATATATATATATACTTGATTTTCATTTTATTCTGTTATTTATTCTATTTTAGATTCTTAGATTAGAAGCATTATTTTCTTATGAAAAGAAATTGTTTTAAAAGCATGTTTCGTTCTATTTTGATTATAAAAATGTTTGTGCTTACTAACTCAATTATTTCAGCATGTCACGTAGTTTTTATATTTATTTGTAAAGTCAATCATGCTTACAAAGTTGATACCGTTGTTTCAGATGATGAAGATGACAAGGTAGATGAGTAGCTTAGATTCTAGACAGAAGAACGATGATGGAGATTTGATTTAGTTACTTTTAGACAATATGTTATTTTAATTTAGTATTTATTTAGAGGCCTATTTTAATTCAGTTTAGTTTAATTGTTTTAGTTTTATTTGAAGAGATAATAAATTAGTTTAAAGTTTCAGTTTTATGGAGATAGTTTGTTATTCTTTAGGTTATGTCAAACTATAGATTTAATTTATGGATTATGGTTTGTGGATTTTAAAATTAATGAAATCGTCATGGTTTGATTATGAGATTCTGCTATATATGTATGAAAGAAAAATATACAAAAGATATATAAGCAAATTGAAAGACATTGATATGAATGGATTAACGTCACGTGCCAAAATTCATAGCCTTCAAGTATGGGTCTTAGGGCACGATAGAGTTTATATCAGAGCTCCAAGTTTGAGGTCCTCTAGACATCATTAAAGGTGCTCTAAGTTTAGGATCAAGAAAAAACTAAAAAGTAATAGACTGAATGTTAGAAAGAAGTCTAGAAAAAGTTAAAATAATAAAGCATAGATGAAACAATAGAATGTGATTTAAAGATATTGTTAATTTATATGTATTATTTATCAATCCCATTGTCAAAAGATGATGTAAAGATTTTAAGTCTTGATAAAGTCATCTCTAAGTAAAGAACTCCAAGAAGACAAAAGACTTGAAGATTAAGACCAGAGGTCGAGTCCTAGGCATCAAAAAGATAAAAGCATGCATGTAGCATGAGTAGGTACATGTAGTGAGGATCACGATGTGGCTATGCACATGTAAGAAGTTCTTAAGTTATAGGTTTTTGTGGGATTTCAATGGATTTTAAATATCCAAATTTTTATTAATCAAATATCTAATAAAGTAGGTTATATTTTGATAAACTCATCATGTAACCAGATATCCAAATATTCGTTTTCCTTAAGCGGATTTGGATACATGTATGGTTTATAAATATTCACCAAATATTGGATCGAATATGAATATACATATTTTATAGGTCGAATATGGATATGCTAATGTCTTATCCGTATCCAATCCGTTTGCAGCCCTAATTGAATTATAGATGGGGACTTAGTACTTCATTATCACTTAAGAATCCATTACATAGTGAAAATAAGCCATGAGAAAAAAAAAAAGGCCCAATAAAGGATTTATTTGTATTCTTAAATTATGAAAGAAATGAAAGAGAGACAAAAGGGGAACAACACTACTTCCCATCAAATTATATGATTGTTTTTCTAGTCTCTTGGAGCAACGCTTTGACAAGTTAAGAATAAGCACATACAACCCCTTAAGAGGAGAAAATTCCCAGTTGGAACTCTTCCTACCAATCCTCAATGTAGAAGGATACCTACAAAAAGCACTAGGGGAACATGGTTGACTCACCATAAATAACATCCACTAAACCCCTAGAAGTCCTAATGGGACATTTGTCAACTATTAAGGACCTCTAGAAGTCTCATTAGAGGATCATTGACCTCCCCAATTCCACCTATCACTCCTCGACACTACTATAGTGGAGTTGCCCCTTGCTAAAAAGTATGCTAGTAAAGGAAGAGACAAGGCCCAATAGAGACTTACCTTGAGAAGCCACTTGCCAATGGTAGGGTCAAACATTTGAGGACTATTAGAACAAATGCTACCATAGAAACCTTCCAAGCTATTACAAGGACAGTAAGCCCTTGGCCCATGTGAAGACCGTTAAAACAAAAGAAGTAGCAATGAAACTACTAAATGATGCCTTAAAAGGACAGCCAGCTATTGTTGTCAAAAGACAACATTAAGCTGTGTTTAAAGTGACACTATGACAATCTTAAGGTGCAAACATGAACAAAAGACCAAGATTTAAATAAATAAATAAATAAAGACAACTAAGAAGTACCCAACATCCACCTGTGCTAGAATGCTGAATCAATGTCATAATATATCTAGACTATATTACTCCTCAGATTCAGTCGAGTCTCCATCTTAACCCATTCCTTTGGATCCAAAGGATCAGCCTTAGCAACTTTGAGATTGATAACAAGAAAGATACTATAAAAGCCTCTCTCAAATTAGAAAATTACAATGATTACCTTATCTATTTTATTTCTAATGCATTAAAGCGACCTCTGGATTGCTTACTAGATCTTCCAACAAGCACGAATCTCCAGCATGTAAGGGGCTAATGATGATACCCCAAAAAAGCATAAGGATGCCATCCTTTTATAATTGATAATCTATTAGGGCCCTAAAAATTCATAGGAATAAAGAAGGTGTTATGCGAAAGCCTAGATTTGGATTGTACGCAACAAACAATAAAAGAAGAAATTAATGTAAATAGCAAACACACACAAAACACAAGATGATTTAATGTGGTTAAGCTTAAAGCCTACATCCACGGGCAAAGAAGATCAAGAAAGTTTTCACTATGAGCAAAGAACAGATTACTAGAGACCATGCAGCTGCCTCTCTCTTCCAAGATCTAATTACGGCTTAAGAGAGAAAACCCTACTTCAATATCCCCCAAAAACTTTATTCCTAAAATATATGTTTTATACCTAAAACAAGACACAGCCCAAAATGGAAGTTATGGTGCCTCCATGTGAAGTCAAAACACAACTCTCGTTGAGAGTTGTGTCAACTAAAGACACTATCTCAACAAATCTTTACCTTAGCTTTAATTCTACCAAGACTTACATAGTACAGAAAACTCTCTTCTTATCCACACAACCCCAAAGGGTAACTCTAGATACTATGAACACCTGTATCTTTAACCAGACATAGAACCTGTGACATGTGCACCATACTCCACCTTAACTCACATTCCAAGACCACTTGGAGAAAACATGCACTTGTCCTTTTTAGTGAACTCTATGCCATATAGACCTAGAATGCACATCCACCTCAAACCTAAATAGCAACATGTTTACTATCACCACAAACAACCATTGTCCTTAAAGAACCACCGCTACACATAACATCGAATCAATTCGGTCCTAACACCATCCGACTCAATCATAACACTACCAATACACATGTATAGTTGCCCCGAGCCAACTTGCTTAGTCAACTCCAAAGAATGACTTTGATTCATCATCTTCAATCACAAGAACCTCTTTACCATCATCTGTTGCTTGGAAACCTGTATCACCTCTCTTTGCTGCATCCGTAAAAGAGACCATATACCAGCACTAGTTATTCCGTGCACCTCGTTTTCAATTACCCGGAGGTTAAAGGAACATTATCAATCACCATATTCTCCATCAGAGGATACAAACCATCACCACACTTTTTTTCCTTCATCAAGACCTCCCTTCATCAAGACCAAACAGCAACGTATAATTGTCATGGCTCCTCCTATAGCTGAATACCTACAACCCTTGGAGTCCAATCGGCCTAGGGATATTAAATTCTTTCGCATCTTTGGGACATATGCTAAACCACCCAAAATAGGAACCATTCCTTCAAACATCTTAATTTTTACCCTCCCAACACTTGTGATGTCATAGGTAGACCCGTCACCCAAAGAAACAAAACCTGTTTTCTTCTCTTAAAAGGAATCAAAATATTCTTTCCTAGAGCAAATATGAATAGGACAACCTGAATCTAATATCCATTCATCATAAGAAAATGTGTCCGTACCTTTAAAGACTGTGAGAACATTTCCAATGTACTCCTCATGTTCCTCTGCCAACGTTGAACTAGGATTATCACTTTTCTTCCTGTCAGAATATTCTGGACAATCCCTTTTCATGTGACCATATTCTTTATAATGAAAACACCGCACATTTCTCTTTCCTCTAGACTTGGATCTAAACAGACCTTTATCACTTCTAGAACCTTTTTCCTTTGTTCTTCCTCCTGCAAACAAATCTTTTGTCTACCCCTCACCCTCTTTTCCAAATGCATTATTCCTTAATTTCCTAGAATGTAAAGATGCTTTAACATCTTTCATAGAAATGGTATCATTTCCATAAAGATCGTAACAACGTATTCATATAATGCACATAAAGAGCACAAAACAATCATAGTTTGATCCTCATCATCAATCTTAATATTAATGTTTTTCAAATCCATAATGATTTTATTGAATTTGTCTAAATGTGCTTCCACAGACATACACTCTCTCATCCTCAATATGTAGAGGCACTGTTTCAAATACAACCTATTCATGAGACTTGGTTATGTACAGGCTCTCCACTTGAGCCACAACCCAGCCACAAACTCATCTTCTACAACCTCTCACAACACCTCATCGGTCAAGTACAACTGAATCTCATAACGTACCTTGAAGTCAAGTTCCTCCCTTTCATCTTCCTTCATTGTTGTAGGAAGTTTTTCCTTCTCTATCAAAGCTTTGGTCAGTCCCTATTGAATCAACAATGCACACATCTTCACACACTATAAATTGAAACTGTTATGCCCTTCAAATTTCTCCACTTCGTACCTTATAGTCATGTTGAAACACCCCAATCACAACCTAGAGCTTCAATACCAATTGTTGTGTGGAAGCCTAGATTTGGATTATACACATCAAATAATATAAGAAGAAATTAATGCAAACAACAAACACACACAAAGCACAAGACGATTTAACGTGGTTCAACTTAAAGCCTACATCCACGAGCGAAGACAATCAAGAGAGCTTTCACTATGGCCAAAGAACAGATTACAACAGACCGTGCAGCTATCTCTCTCTTCTAAGACCCAATAACGGCTTAAGAGAGAAAACCCTATTTCAATATCCCACAAAAACCCTATTCCTAAAATATGGCTTTTATACTCAAAACAAGCCACAACCCAAAATGGAAGTTATGGTGCTTCCGTGTGAAGTCTAAACACAACTCTCGTTGAGAGCGAGAGTTGTGTCAATCAAAGACACCGTCTCAACAGAAGGACCTCTCATCACCAAGATTTTCCTTCTTTTTATGACTTGAGGTAAAATACCAAAGAAACACTGGTGACATAACATGACAATATCTCACCACCTTAGCCGACGATGCTCAAAACAAACAATAATTCGGCGTCCATCTTCCCCAAGTCCGTGAAAGGCTTGAATACTTTCAAATTCCTACTTAGCAAGATTAGTAGCAGCACTAGGCTCACCTACTAAGTGAAATATTTTATCCCATGCCTTGGGCAAGTGGACTAATACTAAACAGCTATGACTTTGGTGGTTCGCACTACCACTACAAGAGGTAAGTGTCTCTATCTCCAACTACCTCATTTGCTTCTTTAGGTGCTCTACTACGCCATTACAAGGACATGTGAGAACTTGAGGAAGAAGAGACTTGAGAGACAACTTTGTTTCTTCAGTTTACTTTTTAAGAGTTAGGAGTTAGTTTAGGAGGATTCTAGATTGTTGGATTAGATTTAATTCAACGATGTATTAGTTTTTTTTTCCCCTGATAAAAGCACAGGAGTGTGTCTGTTTGAGCATGAATGAGCTTTGGGCTCAGATGAGACCTGCCAAACTAACTTGGACTGTATATCACTTTAAGCCAAAAAGTAATGCCCGAGTTTAGCCCAACCCGAGTTAAGCCCACCCAATCCGTCCAAAATTCGTTCCAAAGGGTCCTGACCCGGGAAACTTTGTTCCTTATCCACAAGTATCCTCGCATAAGTTCCACCTCAAAACACTTAAATAAAGTGCATGGGATCTACAAGCAGCGCATCGGAAAAGAAGGAAAAAACAAAACTTCATGTAATGGCAGCATTGTATTACAATCTCAAAGGAAAAGAAAAGATACAAAATTAGGAGAAAATGAAGAACTAAAGATGTAATAAGAAAGAAAGTAAAAGTATAGAATAGATATGATGCTCTCGAGATCCTACCTTCTTGTCGATGAAATCAGCCCAGAACCTGGCCTGTGCACGTTGGTAAGGATCAGATGGCATTAAAGTAGAGTTAGCCTTCCAAACCTCATCAATATATTCAACTATGACAAGGGACTCGCATATGGGCTTCCCATTATGAATCAAAACGGGGATCATCTTATGAACTGGGTTCATCTGTAGAAGCAAAGAGCTCTTCATGTCGAGGAGATTTTCTTCCCTGCACTCATGTTTAATACCCTTCTCGGCCAAGGCGATTCTAGCCCTCATCCCAAAAAGGCTAGGCCAGTAATCCAAGAGAATTACCTCGTCTGCCATGAAAATTTCAAGAGTTCAAAGCTGAAGAACAGAAATGCAGAAGAAACAACAAAGAAAGGCTTTGTTGCAGAAGTTTGGTAGCGGAGTAGGTTTTGGAATCTGAGCGATGGGGGAGTGGATTTGGAATGTAGTCATTGGGATCTTTTTTTCTTTTCTTTCAAGGTCCGTTGAACTTTGGACGGGTGTTGGGAAGGTTGAATTGGTTTCAATACTGGAAGCGACATGATGAAATCTACATCATAGCCTATGAACAACCATTGGATTGGAATCTTTCACCTCTATTATGAGGCTTTCATATCACATTCGGTTGACGTGTGGCATGTCGGCATCTGGCCACATGGATAAACATTTTTTTTTTTTTTTGATCCTTTGTCATCTACGTTAAGTCTATATACATAATAATAATAATAATAATAATAATGGGGCAATTATAAGCTTTATAAATGATTAAATGCTAGTGGACGTAACCTTGGCAAGAACCCTACTGCTTTCTGAATTTTTTATTTTATTTTCAGAATCTGGACGCTGGAGAAAGTACTACATGGGTGGACTGTAGCTTTTATTGTATTAATGGGTTTCCCTCGTCGAACTGCAAAGAATACTGAGGAATAATCAGCTGTAGCTTTTTATAGCATGAACAAAAGCATGGGTATTTTGTCTTTTAACATGGGTTGTTTTGTCTTTTAACAAGGGGCTTTTGTCTTTTTGTGATCTTTTTGTTCATGCTACAAAAAGCTACAGCTGATCATTTAGCAAAAAAAGCTAATGCTTAACCATTCTCCATGGCTAGTCTCAATTGAGATGGCAAAGGGTTGAGTTATCTAGATAACCAAACTCAACAAGGATGACAAATATTGACCCAACCTGTAATACCCCGTAGCACATTAGAAGGGTAAAAATATAAATAATAATGTATAAAGGTAAAAATGTCTTTAAACATATTTTAGGAAGTTCATTATGGTGTTTGGAATTCAATAAAATGAATTAAAAGAGTGAAAACAAAGATAACTCATGAAAATATCTAGAGTATACTTTCAAACACATCAAATAGTATGCAATTTGAAGTTTTCTAGAGAAAGTTATAGTTGTTTTTGTAAAAGGCGTTAGTTGAAAAATCTAAAATTTTACACCATAACCAGTCATGGAGAGCAAAGAAGGGGGGCTCGGATTATGTGCAAACTAATTTCGTGAGAATTGTGCAAACTGCACCAGGGGGGCTAACGCATCAACACCGGAAAGTGATGGAATGACTAAATTGAACTAAGTTTAGGGATTAATATGTAACACCCCACACCTTGACACACATGTTACTGTACACATGTCACATAAGTTTTGTACACATTTAGAAGGGTGGACTCTTCTACAAGGACATGAAAACTTATGCAACCTTAGAGATAAACATGTATAAATCTAAAAAGAAGAACTAATCAAGCCATATATCATGGAAAAGTTCTTAAAGTCAATTTTCCAATCCAACAAACGGTAAGTGAATAGGAGTTTTCTAGAAGAAGTAATGATTGTTTTCCCAAAAGGTGTCAATGCTAACAAACCTATAAATTTGGGGTAACTTTTCAAGCCTACATACACAAATCCCGAGTGAAATAGAGGATGACATATACCTTTTTGAAAAGGTCTTGAAGTCTAGTTTTGAACAAAATAAATAGCTATCAATTCCAAGTTTTTTTGAGGGAGTTATGGGCATTTTAGTGTAAAGGGGTATACTTTGGAAAAGCCATCCGGATCGATTTGATTTTGTCGAATTGATCCAAACTTAGTGGATCGATCCAATTTTTTAGTGGATCACTCTGACATCTCAGAGTTTTAAAAGAAAAATGGTCGGAAACATGCTGGATCGATCTGATTTCGTAAAAATTGAATTTTAGGATTTAGAAAATCCCAAATTTTGCCCCATAAAGGGTTCTACTTCACCTAGGGATCTAATGAGAGCTATATAATGGATTAAACTCAACTAATCTAACCTAAAAACACAAAGAACAAAGGAGAGAAGGGAAATCAAGGAAAAAGCTAGGGTATGAAGAAATTTTTATGAACAAAGCTAGGGAAGAACCTTTGATTCAACAAAGAGGTAAAAAATTGTGTAGTCTATCATTTTTACTTAGGTTCTTAGTTATCTAAAGATATTGATCTCGTTTTATAGAGTTTTTATAAGTTTTACACAAGTTTTGAATGAGTTTTCAAGTGAAAATATTAAGAATCATTGAAGAACTTCTTAAGATTGTAAAGACTGGATTTTTTACAGAGAAAAGTAATTGTTTTTCATAAGTATAAGTATGATTTTGAAATCCCATGAAGTATAGACTATCATATAGATTAAAACATGTGAAAATTTATATTGTATAAAATAGATTTTAAGAAAAGACTATTAATATTAAAAGTATTGATAAAGTTCCATTGTTATATAGTTATAGATATTGAAAAGTCATTGTATTGATATAAGAATTGTTATAGAGATCATTGTAATGTATTGTATGGATTATTATAGAATTTCTGTAAAATGTTTCATAAAAAGTGTTTAGCTAGTCAAGCAAACTTCATTGGTTTTGAATTAGTGTTGTACTGCACATGTTGGAGACTACATTGTTTTAGTATGAAATGTAAAGAAGTGATTGTATTGATTAAAATTGATAGAGAGTTTAAGTAATGCAAGTGTAAGGTTGAAGCCACCTTTCATCATCAAAGGGGAAACATTGATGATGTTCAGCACACCTGGTTTACGGTGTGAATGACATTTTTACCGATGATTATAAACGGTTATCATGTGGGTCTTCTCATCAGAGATAAAATTGGTGAATCAAGTAGCTCTTCTCACCAGAGATAAAATTGGTGAATCACGTGGCTCTTCTCACCAAAGATAAAATTAGTAAATCAAGTGGCTCTTCTCAATAGAGATAAAATTGGTGAATCACGTGGCTCTTATCGCCAGAGATAAAATTGGTGAATCACGTGGCTCTTCTCACCGAAGATAAAATTGGTGAATCAAGTAGCTCTTCTCACTAGAGATAAACTTGGTGAATCAAGTGACTCTTCTCACCAGAGATAAAATTAGTGAATCGCATAGCTCTTCTCACAGGAGATAAAATTGGTGAATCAAGTGGCTCTTCTCACCGGAGACAAAATTGGTGAATCATGTGGCTCTTCTCACCGGAGATAAAATTGGTGAATCATGTGGTTATTCTCATCGGAGATAAAATTGGTGAATCAAGTGGTTCTTCTCACCAAAGATAAAATTGGTGAATCACGTGGCTCTTCTCACATGAGATAAAATTGGTGAATCAAGTGGTTCTTCTCGCCGGAGATAAAATTAGTGAATCACGTGACTCTTGCACCAGAGATAAAATAGGTGTATCA
>JAOXJP010231395.1:0-10636 GCA_025762735.1 Platanus orientalis | reverse complement strand
TGTGTGTGTGTGTGTGTGTGAGAGAGAGAGAGAGAGAGAGAGAGAGAGAGAGAGAGAGAGAGAGAGAGAGAGAGGCTTACAGGGCAGAGGTCATTGGTAATATCATCATATGTAATTCTAGACTTCTGGTGTATAACCTGTACATCAAGAACAGTGAAATCAAGAAAAGAAGAAAGCCATCACTAACTTCAGTGCTCAATGCATAATATTCCCAACCAAAACCAACACCTCTATGGAAATTATCATTTGTTACAAAATGCAAAAGATAGCCAAGTATATTCTCAAAGCAATACTCAAGTAGGGAGAAGATGGCGTTTGTTCTGACATGGGTTTCAAGCACTAAAACTTTACCATAAACAAAATACTGAAAAGTGGTTTACAGTAACTGCATTCACCCTAGTTTTATGACTGTTTGCTAGTTATTAAACAGAGGCGAAATTATATCACACAGCAGAATGTCTAATAATGAAATATATTTGACCAGTTACACCCACATTCATATAGTTAAATGATGGTTGAACAAAGAATAAAATATACGTACCAAAAATCCAACAGCTTGCCTTATGTGCTTAAGTTCATCCCAAGATGAGCCTGCATACTGCAATGCAAGGAATCTTCAGACACAAACAATAGCAAAATTTACAGAGGTAAATACAAAGCATTATATATGGAGACATAATGAAGATTGAGAGCTTCAGTTGGGCAAGCTATTTTCAGCTTTTTGGAATCCATTGAATCATTCATAAAAGTTTGTTCAAGCTTATCCAAGAATGGTCAGTGGGGCTCTCAGTATTCAAGTTCATCTTTGAAGATTCCATTTACTCTCAGCTTGTGGACTTGGATAAAAATGAAGAGTTACATAGATGACCAAAAGATTGGGATAATTGACTTGGTCATCGTCAATGCTCCATTATTTTAATGGTCCGCCATTCTTAAAGAGTTTAGATGGAACCGTATTGAAGATCTGCTTGAAGATGGGTGGCATCAATCATCATAGCAAAGGTTGAAGTAGATATGTCAAAGCTATGTTATTTCATCGGTCCACCAATCTTAGAGAACATCAAGGGAAATCACCTCGAAGATTCTCTTGGGAACTGAGCTGCATTAATGCATGGTTTTAAAGGTTAAGGTAGACATTGTATAATTCCATACATAGAAACCAAATTATTTAATGAGAGGATGTATTATATGTTGGGCATTATTCCCTTTTCTCTTTTTAAAACATACTCCATCAAAATTTGGAAGGGGAATGGAGGTGGGGGGTTTGGAGCCTAGCTAGATAAGGTCACCAGTCACATGCAAAAGAAAAATACCTCTTCTTTTGCTTGGCAACACCATAGCTCTAATTCATCTAACCCAGCTTTCACATACTCCCCGTTGCTGAATGTACAACACTCTCGTCGTAGGAGAAGACTGCAGCAGTATAATTCAGCATTCCCATGACACCAGTTAACCTTGGTAACATTGAATGTCTAGTAGAACAAAAATAAGAACAGCTATATACCTGTTAAAGAGCTGTACATTGATATATGAGAAAATCTCAGCAAAGATCTTTTGAACAAGAATTGGAGGCACCTGAATTAAGAACAACCAAAGATTTGTGTTGTTAGAAAAGAGAAAAATTGTTTCTTATTACCTAATACAAGTAAAAAAGCAAGAACCAAAATCACATACAAAATTTTCTTTTAACATAGTGAGAAGCGTATTGAGGCTCTCAATGATGATCTGCCAATGACTAGATGGAGAATTATTGCTGAAGGACCGCCCAAATGACCTCAACACACTTCCCTTTGATGTTCGTGGTGCCTGAAATTTCAGGTTAGCACATTACTAACAAACAAATACTGAACTTTAAGATTCTTTCATACTAATTTATTTGAGAAACTCCAGTGTGCATACAACTTAATTACTTTTCTTACATGAAAAAAGAAAGAAAAGAACTTTACTAAAAACACCCATGGCATGCGTCAGAGACAAATGGAATTCCAGACTAGGAAAACAAACTATCACCAGACTTTCATGATTCTTAGAAGAAAGTTTTACACAAAAAGCATAGTTTCTATAACTAGAAGTATGTGTTCCGTCCAAGTTCCAAAACATTAGGTACTGTCTGCAAGTCCTTGAGCAATAACACGGATGTAAATTTCTTTGTAAGAAAACTTATATTAAACTAATATGGAGTACTCAAGCAGCATTTCAACAAAAGAAAAATACTTTCAAGTTTCTAGACATAATATATATAATAAAGCCTAAACTATGACAAACTGAAGTCTTATCTTACCTGGATACACATGGAAAGCAATGAACCTAAATCTTTTTTCATGCTGTCTCTGATAATTCCATATATCTTCTCCACGTATGCTGTGAGTTGCTGCTTAAAAAGCAATGCTGGGTATTTGGCCTCAACTTGGTGTACAAAATCCAGCCCACCTATAGAAAGTTTAGCAGAAGGGGACGAGCGGAATCCCTGAGAAAATCAACACATATTACATAATGTAAGTGATGAATTATTAATCAAGCTTCTACTAATTTGCATAGCTAAATAATATTTTCAATGGAAGATGTTAACTCATGGGAAGAAAGTAAAAGAATTTGAAGTATCACTTGGGTCATCCTCCCAAAGAATGATGTTGTGGGGACAGGTTTCCGACGTGGAGATGCGCCAGCTGCACCAGCAGCTTTTAAACTTCGTTGTAGCAAGAACAACAGTGTAGAAGTATTTGATAGCCAATAAGCCAGATGCTCATTGTTATCCTGATTCTGCAATGGAGAAAGTTTTCAATAAAAAGCTTTAAAGTTTAAACCTGTTATATCTCAGTAAGCCTCAAATTGAAAAATGGGTGTAAAAAGATTATAAAAAAAAATACAACAGCTAGAACAGAGTTTGAAAATCAGTAGTAACATAAAAAGAACCACGGATGCAAACATTCATTAATTAAAAAACATTAACTTGGCGTATGCAGCTTGCCAAGAAAATTGTTTTCATTGACAAGACGTGATGGGGTAAAATACCAATTAGAGTTCTGGAGGGATGTCCTAGAACTAAATGTTTTCAGATTAACTGGACTAAAACAAAATATATGAAGTGCAATTTTAGTAAAAATGGAGTAAACATGAAGTGGTTAAGATAGATTACCAAGAGATACCCTAGAGTGGCCATTTTCATTATCTCGCTTCAATCATCTGTAAGAAGAGAGAGATGAAGAGGATGCTCATAGAAATAGAGATAGGTGAATAAAGTGGAGTGGTTCTTCTAGAGTGCTGTGTGATAGATGAATACCATTAAAATTGAAGGAAAATATTTATGAGATGGATATAAGACATGCCATGCTTTATGGAGCTGAATGTTGGGCAGCCAAGAAACAACACACATATAGAATGAGTATAGCAAAGCCGAGGATGTTGAGATAGATGAGTGACAAGACTAGAAAGGATAGAGTGAGAAACAAATGCATTCAAAGGAGCTTAGGAGTAGCACCGATAGGTGATAAGATGAGGGATAGTCAACTGAGCTGGTTTGGTCATGTGCAACGAAGGCCAATAGCTGCACCAGTGAGGAGTGAAACAGTAAACTTGAAGGCATTAAAAGGTAAAAAAAAGGGGGACAAAAGAAGTCCAAACTTGAGTTGATTTAAAGTAGTGAGGAAAGACAAATGCTTGTGATTTAATGGAAAATATGGCCCTAGATAGAGTGGAATGGTGAAACACGATTCAAGTAGCCAACCCCAACTAGTTGGGAAAAGGCTTTGTTAAGGCTTTGTTGAGTTAAGTTATTAATGGAATTAACCCCTCATTGACTATTAATAGGCAAAGAGAAATATATTAATAAGGGGGACGGAAAGTTCCCAAGATTGGTACATCAACCATTAGCCAAAAAAACAACAGAAGGACTGCCTACCCAAAAGAGCTAACCTCTTCCAATTATAGACTCCCACCCCCACAGAAGTCCCTCCTACTTATATTCTCACAGTTTTACGGACTCCCAAAAATATATCATTTCCTTGGCCTTTTTAACTCTGTAAGAAGGTTTCACGTAATTCTGAAATGCCCTATTGTTCCATGCCAACAATATAGACCAACTGTCACCAGAGAACTTTACCTTGCTTTATGAGAGCCGAGGTCCTCCACCCTAACATAAGGCTTTTAACATCTTTCGGATTAACACACTTTTGGCTTAAAGCTGAAACAAGGTCAGTCAAACCTCCATTGAATAAGAGCAATGAATCAGCACATAGGAAATGGATTCACCACCCTACATACGTAGAAGGTAGATATTTTGCAAGACTAGATGCCGGTGTATCAGATTGTCCACGGTCAAAAATTTTCCTAAGCCACCATCCAAAAGAAGATTTGAACTTTCGTCGGGACCAGATGATAACAAATCTCTTTCCATTGCCAGCCAATTGTAAGATAGGAATTTAACAGGTCAAAACAATATTTCACCGTGAAATTTCTATTAAATGCCATCCTCCACATCATGCAATCTTCTTTGAAGATAAATCTGACATCTTTCCAATCTCCCCAAAAGATTTGCAAAGGAGGGAACTTCCCAATTGTTCAACAGTTTTCTCAGGATTGGGTCTCAACCTATGCGTTCAGAAGAGATAATCCAAAACCAATGCTTTCTTGTTCTTCCCCACCATATATATATGTTGGGAAACTCCACCCTCAATATTGAACCACCACACCACCCACCTATCCTCCCAAAAGCAATTCCATTGCCATTCCCACCCTTAAGCTAATATTTTCCTTGAAGATGTTTATCTGCTTCATCAGACAAATTCCACATGTTTCTCCCACGGGAGATTGAGCCCTCTACTTTTCCAGCTACTGGAAAAGCTGTAGTTTTCTTCTATTACTTTCCTCAGAAAACTTCCACCTTCCTCCCCCACTGCCAAAATCACTTGCAGAGAAGTACTTTGCTAATCAGAAAAATTGGACAAGAGTTGATGCCACCTTGTCATTTGGGTTTGCAAACCTCCCATGACACTAGGTGACTGCATGGGGGTGACTCCCAACCTTTACATTAAAAAATTTGTTGAAGCTTGTCCACACTCTTAGCCATTGAAACCAAATTGGTAACGAGAGAAAATTGATAGGGATACTTTCCAATGAAGCCTTGATTAGCAGAACCTTTCCCCCTTTCGAAAGATAGGACACTTTCCAACCCGACAACCATTTGCGAACCCGCTCAATCATGGGATACCATATCCTTCTTCTTGAAGCTAACGCTTAGGGTAGACCAAGATAAGTAGCAGGAAGCTGACCTATTCGGCACCCCAGATTATTGGCCAACTTTTCCAGATTCGGAACCATGCCCACCCTGTACATCAAAATCTTTGGAAAATTAACTCTTAGCCTTGAGACTGCTTGATGAAGGAGCATCTAGGATCATCAAGAAATTAGATGATCATGGATGATCAAGTAGGATCCACTTAGAGTTCAATTTTAGGTCTAGTTACATAGAGTGTAATCCCATCACTCACATTTAGCCCTAATTTTCAGAAGTCAAAACTACCCTTTTTTGTCTTGATTTTGGTACCATAAAGTGAAGGTTTGATTGTTTAAATCTTCTCTTGAATGTCTAATTCTGATGTGTGCTTACTGTAAAAAACAGCAACCTGATTTGCTGTTGTTAAAGGGGGTTAGGGGCTATATTTTACCCAAAATTTTGTGAAGAATTGGTGCTATATCAGATTGGTTATCTCCTAAAATTGCGTGTTGATTGGATAACTCGAAGTAGTGTTATATAACATACAACCAGTCTGATTTTCTGCGTAAGTTTTGGGACCATAAGCAGTGATGCCTTTGTTTGAAGTTTTAATTGTGGTGTGTGCAATCCTAGACAGATGATTGAGCCATAACGTGCAATCCTAGACATATGGAACTTTTCTAATTATATTTTTTGATAGATAACCGTTGCTAGTTCTATTGCATTTAGTTTTCTAGTTTAATTTACATTGTTTTATTAAATTTAGTGGGTAAACATCTCTGATTCTAATAAATAATCACCAGTCCTCTGGAATGAAATGTTAAAGGTAAGTTCTTGAATCTCAGCATGGTAAGAACAAAACAGCCTCTTTTCTGTCTCCAACGGACAATAAAAGTGTACAAGTATCCTTTTCATAAGAAAGAAGAATATGGTTACTACTACTCATAGCATCAGTTCCTCAACTAACTTATTAAGAGTTTGGTGTGACTCAGGAGTTTAAAAGTCATGGTCAAGTAAAACTCCAAATAACCCAATTTTATTTCAAGAAGAGAAAAAATATATATTTTACCACATACATACCAATATCATTGTGCTTGAATACTTAAGACACTCGATGTAACCATGCACTAGGCTACAGATTTCAAAAATCTGTTGCACCAAATCGAATATTATTTTGGTCAATCCTCACCTTCTCATAGAAAGGGGGACAACCTAGTAAAATATCATATTAGTCATTTTTTTTTTCCTGATAATAGTGTGATTCTTGCATCAAACAAATAATGGACACCAAGTTACCTCGATAGCAGAACCGATCATCTGAATAAGACGATCAAAAACAGTAGTTCTTTCAGCTTCAAAAGATTTCCAGTGGATAAGACATTTGTAAATGGTAAACGCCGCAACTGGCTTCCCTTGACTGAATCCAATATCTTGTGTCACACATTTGATAAGAGCGTCAACATTCTCCTGCACCAAAGATGAGATCTCCGAGGTTAGAATGAATCCACTTATCAATTTAAACAGAAAACTGAGATGGAAATCAATTAGGATCAATGATGAAGCAGATTCCAATTCTATGAAGTACATACATGCTGTCTTTCAATATGGGATTTCCTCAACTGGGTATCAGATTCTGTTCCAAACCTGTTATCAGGTGTAGCCCTCTGTGGTTCCTGCAGAACAGCTATTTTGTCATGAATAAAGACACACCAAATTACACATCAACAAATTGGACTCAAACAAATAGAGAAAAAGATAGAGTACATAAATTACATTGGCTATAATCTCGTCACTCATGGTAACCATTTTCCAAACTTTGCAAGTTAAGAGAACATTAAGATAAACAAGATTCCAGAAAAAAAAAAAAAAGCTCATAAAATAAAAGAGATTATAATTTCAGCAGGCAAATTACCTTAGTTGTAGGAGTTGCAAAATGTTCAGACATCTGTTTTACAGGTGCATTTAACAAGGATTGCTGTCGGAGAATTTGGTTCTCAGATTCCATGTCAAAAAGATTTTCTTCAAGTCTAATGAAAAAAAGGGATACAAAATAAGTATATGAAGAGCATCAAGGTAGAGAAATAGAATGGTTGACCACAAATTCATCAAGAAAGAAGCAAAGCAGTCAAGTTCCCATTTGATGTTCACAATTTCACCACCCAAAAAAAAAAACTTAGTCGCTACAACAACCTCTGCATTGCAGTCTTCAACTGAATAATCTTTGATTCTGCATCAAAAGCCTGCTTCAACCTTTCTTCACTAAGTCTGTTTGTTTCTTCATATTTTCTCTCCATTTCATCAATTTTATTTTCCAATATACTCACCAAAGCCTGCAATTAATGACAGGGAAATGCGTAAATATTAAAAGGAAATGCATAATTATGTTGCCACTATTAATTTGCAAGGACTAGCTTGAAATGGTGCTTTGGTCAAAACACTAGGAGAGCATCCTCAAGCAACAATTATATCCTTGGGTTTCAGAAACCTCACCTTGAGTTTTTTATTTTCAGTAGTAAGTTTGTCCAACACTGAATTATCAATAACAGGGACCTCCTTTATGACGGGGACTTGCTCTATAGCCTTTTTCACAGCCTCGCGTTCCTTTGTCAGCAGTGTTTTAGTTTCTTTGAATTGAAGTTGCATCTCTTGCAAAGCAGATTGCAATTTTGAAATTTCTTGTGTCTTGGCTTCCTCCACGTCAACCTAAACACTCAGAAGTGATATATAAGTTATGGATAAGAAAAATCAGAAGCACAACACAACTTGAGTTAGAGTGACCAAAGCATGGACTGAAATTGGGAAGATAGAAGCACCAAACTTAAAAACCTCGTAGGGTCTGGAGTGTGTGTGCATGTATATCATGAGTAGTTAATAGCTTACATGGGTAACGTGTAATACCTTAACATTTTACTCATGGTACCCATATCAGTCACGACATGATGGGTGTGGGTGTGGGATGCATCAGATCCACCAAATCGATACCAAATTCATTTAAGCTGAATCTTGTGGGTTCAATATGTTATTTGAACACACCCCCAACCATCAAGGATCAGCCAATCCGATCTGTGGTACTGATCCAAATCGCCAATCTGATTAACTAACCCTATATTATCACCACCGATCTAGATTGGCATCGGCCAAACCGATCCAATTTCGGATCGGGATCAGCTGGGTCTGACCCTGATCCCTATTCTTATCTTCATCCTTTAAACCCTTTCACCTAACACAAAATATGAACTGGTTTTGTCACAAAATATTGTGGGAGATCATATACGTAGTAGTTCTTGTATATGGGGCATGGTTGTAATTACATTTATGTAGAGGGGTTCGATACTCATTTTTTCGAATTTGTATCTCTTGTATGGTATACTATTCATATACAGTATACCACATGTATAAAGTATATTAGAATCAATAGTAGAGAGAGAGATAGACTCTCTCCTATGATTTTACCTCTACCGATTCTTTCTCTTCTTCTTTTTCTCCTTTCCTTTCACAAACCCTAATCCTACACACTGACCTAACTCCAACATGGTATTAGAGCTAAAAGGGGAGATCTAGAGACCTTAGACTAGGAAGCACTAGTAGGAGAATCTTTGATGAAATACCTTTCTATATTCTGTTGTATGTAGAAGATTAGAAGTAAAAGGAGTAGTAGTGGTAGTAGTAGTAGAAGAAGAAGAAGAAAAAGAAGGAAAAATAAAATAAAATAAGAAAAGGAAGTGTGAAAGACGTAGAGCAATCGCATGAGAGTGTAATGTCTCTCATATGTATGTATTTGTTATATATATGAGATACATTGGAAAAACACCAACAGTACCCCTTATGAATACAAGAAATAACCCTTATACATATCTTGAAACTTATACCCTTACATTGATGTTACCCCACTACTTCAATAGTCTCTTTCAAGTTGGAGCATGGATATAAAACATGCCTAACTTGCTAATAATGACATGAATCGAGTTATAGTGACTCCCTTGGTCAAAACATCAGCCAGTCGTTATTCTATAGTGACAAATGGGGCACAAATCAGTCCACACAGTAACTTCTCTCAGATAAAGTGTCGATCACCTCAATGTATTTGGTACGATCATGCTGCAGAAAATTATGTGAGATACTAATTGCAGTCTTGTTATCACAATATAAGTTTATAGGAACTTGTACGTCAAATCCCATCTCTTGAAGTGGAGTTCTCAAGCATAGAGCCTCATATACACCATGTACCATGGATCAATATTCTACTTTTGTACTAGATCTACCTATAATAGATTGCTTCTTGCTCCTCCATGTCACAAGATTCCCACCTACAAAGTAATAATATGAGGTAGATCTTCTATCTATGATTGAGCCTACCCAATCCACATTTGTGTATACTTCAACTCATTATGACTATTATTAGAAAACAACATACCTCTTCCTAGAACAGATTTCAAGTACCTTAGAATTCGAAATGTAGCCTCTAAATTGGGTTTTCTTAGAGCATGCATGAACTAGCTAATTACCTGATGCGGACAATGCCAAAAGGTTTATGTATGTTCCACCACATAAAAGAGTTCGCTTCAAGAATAAAAAAAAATCAAGTTTTTGAAAGAGTTCAAGGATTTTTAGGAGTTTTCTTAATTATTTTAGAGTGTTTTAATGGATTAATTGATGTAATAAAGCGATTCGAGCCATTATATTTTTTATTAAGATGTCTAGAAATTATTAGCGAGTTCTATTTTATATTTTAATTAGGTTTTAGAAGGCAAATGGCTTGTTGGTCGTATAGTTGTTCAAATCTGTAAAAAAAAAAGGCTTATAAAAGCCTCAAACGCTAATTATATGATCAATTTTGATAATGAAATAAAGAATTTTGGTTTTGGCTACTCGTGAAGAAAGACTTTTCCCCAACTCTCACATTAAGGTCAACATATCTCTATCTCTTTCATTTTCTTTTCTTCTCTTTCTTCTTATTATATTTTTTATTGCCTCTTCTCTTTTCTTATTTTATTTTCTACGAAAAAAATTCTTCTTTTTCTCTTCTAATCGTCTTTTCTGCTTTTTATTTTATATATTTGTTGTATATTTTAATTTTCTGTAATATTTTCATTTAAAAATCATAAATCTCTATTTTTCTCTTCCTTTTGAAATCTGAAAATTTTAATCTCTTCTTATTCCTTTGTTTTTTTTTCCTTTTAATTCTTCTCCTTGGATACTTTTCTGTCTTGAATTAGTTAAGACCTTGTAAATTTCTTTCTCATATTATTTTAAGGTCTTTCCAAAGGGACTTAAAATTTAGTTAGTGCCTTTCAAGGGTTTTCTAATTAATTTAAGGCTTTCCTAAACTCTAACGCTTAACCTAAAGCTTTGAAATTATCTTTAACCTTGTAGGAATCTATCTCTTGGATATTCTACATTAAATTTGGTATCAGAGCCTAAGGT
>JAOXJP010231394.1:0-10636 GCA_025762735.1 Platanus orientalis | reverse complement strand
GGCCTACATCATTAGTTGTCTTTTTTTTTTTTTAAAAAAAAAAAATTAGTTGTCAACTTGAGCAGGTTAATTTTTCTACTGCACATTGCTTAACCCAGACCCCCCTATTAACTACCATAGAGATATAAACTACTGTTCACTGCTCTTCCCTCTCCCTCAAGAAATCATGGGTCTTTCCTATGGAAGACGTATGCCTCAGCCACCCGAGCACGGGGCATTGGCATGCTATCTAATCCAGAATTGTCTTTATCACGACAAAACTCATACATAGGGGTTAAAAGAAATGCTTTTAGCATTAGGAGTTGTTCTATCCTTTCATAGGTTGTCCCTTATGTAGACATCAATTAACTTCTCATTGAGAGCTTGAATCATTTCCATTTCAAATCGACAGTTCGAAATCAACATTCCCCCTATTTCTTTTTTGGGTAGATTATAAAAGCCCAACTTTAGTCCACATAGTTACTCTTAATACCAAAACATCCTCCTCTATTGTAAGTGTTATTTACCAAAGTACCCCTTCAATTATCATGTCGTGTGCTAATTGGAGGCTGAGGAATTTCAATTCAACCCAGCAATGCCTTATTCAAACCGCATGAAATCATTTATCCCTCCCCCCCTCCAAAAAAAGGAAAACCCTGGCAAACCTATCCAAATCTTGTTTCGCCATTCTACTCTATAGTGGGTTATATTTGTTATTACATCACTATTATTCTAGAATTTACTAACCACTTCAATCGGATCAAACTTGGCCTTCTAATTCAAAAATAAAAAGGAAGGGAAGGTGGGGGGGGGGAGTGGAAGTAAAATCTTGGCATTTCTATTGTTCTTTTAACACTTTAATTTCCAACAATCTCTAGTGTTTATAGTGAATTATAAACTAAAATGTATTGTTTTGGGGGGTAAAAATTTCCAAAAAAGTATTCAGTTAAAAAATAGGTAGTCAAAAAGAGATGTCAAATTCAATAACACATCACGTGTTGATCAACGGCATGCCGATGGAAGTTGTCAACACCTATGATCATTCTTCTTTAAATTTATACTGTCATAGTTGTAATTATATTGATCTTATTTACACATCACACGTGATCAAACCATCTTAGTCGACTTTTTACTGTAGTTAATTAACACCTTTGCTATGGTTATAGTTCAACATGTGCTCGCCTGTCGGAGAATGATTGTCTGTTTTGAGACAGACCTCTTAAGGCATGCCATTGATTGACACATGTCGTGTTTTTGAATTTGATATCTTTTATTGACCACCTACTTTTTCAATTGAACACTTTTTTGGACCCTTTTACTCCCCCAAAATAACACATGTCTCTTCATAATTCACCATATACACTATAGAGCAATTTTTATCACAGAACATTTGCTTCGTCCCTGAATTTAAAGTGTAAAGTGTGGTGGGGTGTGATGTGATGTATTGCTACCTAGAATTTATTACCCAAAATAAAGAGAAAAATAAAAAAAAACTGGCCCCACACGACCAACCATCGTCCATCCATGCTGACCTTCGTCTTAATCAGTGGGGCCATAAGAGATGGTGCGCGCATGGTGCTTTTCGCACGCGCAACACATAAAGACACGCTTTTGTCAAAGACATGGTTGAAACTTGAAAGAGAAGGCTAAATACCAATATTTTACTAACCCTAGGAAAACGAGGAACCTTTCTTAACTTGTGTATCAATTGGCCTATGGCTTCCCTCCACCGTTGATCCCACAAAGTCACATGTGCGATGAATTTTGATCGTTGGATTTTTATACAGTTTTGACTGAAGTTTATTCATCATATGGTAATGATGATCCAACGGTTTAGATTGGCCTTCCTTAGGGAAACCTAAGCACGAATGCATAAACTCATCTTGAACCAATGGAAGTCAGAGGACACTTGGCACACACCCACTTTCCATATTCCAACCTCGTGGATCCATGAAGTCAAGAAGTCAGCCTATCAGAAGGTCATGACTGCTAGATCTATTTGTAGTGCAACACCTGATCAAATTGATCATGTGCTTAGTGGGGTCCCACATTGTAGATCTATAAAATCAAAGCCGACCAATATGATGGCCAAGGGTTCATTTGATTTACAGCGTTATCGGTCACCAGATTAAATTGATCTTGCACTAGAAATATTTTGGTATTCTATAAGCTGTTCTAATGGAGTGATTCCTAAGATCTAGTTAGACTACCTTTGGTAACCATTCTCTTGATTTCATTAATAAGTATTCAATTTATCTATCATTTCGAGTTCTAATTCTTACAAGAAAAAAATAAAAATAAAATAAAAATAAAAATAAAAATTTGAGGGTCTCAATTTTTGTGGAGTTATGCCTTAATTTCTATAAGCTGTAAAAGTCATGTATTGGAAGATGTGGAGGGATATTTTTCACTAGGCTGTGTTAATTTTAAATTAAATTTCAAAAAATATAAACATTTATAGTCTGTTTGGCAACCACTTATGATATAGCTGTTTCATTTGAGTTTCTATAAGGTAGTTGTAGCCATGAGGTAATGTTTTATAATGAACTCGTTCAAATTTATATTGATTTGTTCACTACAATTAGAAAAGAAGTTATTCTAAGGTTTTTCTATAAAATGAAATGACTAATGTTATCAAGTACAAATTGGTGCAAATCTGAATGAGTTTATAACAAACCATCTCATTGTAACTATAAAAGCCTTAGAAAACTCAAATGAAATAATTACATTATAAGTGACTGCCAAACACAGCCTTATACTTCAATTTTTTTTCTTTTTGGAATTATAACATTTTTGTCACAATGATTGAGTTTTCCCATTTTATCTCTCAACAGTCTGTTTTATAGTTATTGAATTTATTCAAATATTTAAGGGAGCGAAATAAAGTGTCTAATTAAATATTTTAAAGTGAAATGAATAAAAAATTGCTTCACTTTCATTTTGCTATATGATCTAGAATGGCTTTCACACATCCTTTCTATTTTCCCTGACAACATCCACAAAAGAAGCAATCTATAAACAAAAAATTTTTACCAAAATATATGTTTTGTCCATGATTTGGTGTCCATGACACTAGAGATGTCATGGAATAAAATGGGTGGGAGTTGAAAGAAATTTTAAATTTCCACCCATTTTATTCCATATGATGCTCCTTGGTATCTTAGACTCCAATGGAGACACCAAGTCTAGGGATCGGTTTATGAGCGCTTCCCTTAACAAATGCTCATCACTGCTTTTTGTCAAGGTTGAATACATCAGCGTTGAAAAGTGATTTTTACTTTTTTGGAGGACGTATATTCATTTTTCGGCGCTGATGTGCCCGCCACCTAACAAAGAGCAGTGGTTAGCATTCGTTAAAGTGAGCATTTTTTTTATCCATTCACCCAAGTCTTAGACAGGACATTTGCTCCCAAAAATCACTTGAAGTAGTTTTGAGGAAGAAAAAAAATGGAATGTTGTCAAATGTTATTTTCTCCTCAACATCCTTGTGCTTGGGTGGCTGAGGTGTCTGTCTTCCATAGAAAAGACCCAGGGTCAAAACCTTGGAAGTGGAGGGGGTTGGTGAACAGTACAAAGTAATGTTACCTGCTCAAGTTTTTCATTGACTCAAGTTGATCCTATATCGTATGGTTGCCATGATGTAAAAGCCATACCCAAAAAAATATCATTCTCTCATAGTCTCATTTTCCAAAAAATACTATTCTCTATAATGACAAAAAAATTGCTATCATCTCTAGATTCCATTCTTTGATTCCATTCTTTAGAGCAAAAATATCATATGATGTTTCTTTTAACGCAAGTCAAAGAAGGGTGTTAAAGTAAATACAGATAATAAAACTACAATTGTATTCATCATATTAACCTTTGTCAGGTACGTGTCCCCTACTAGGTGGGCACAGCCGTGAAATTTCTCCATTTAGACTGGAGAACTTTCTAACGCACAACACCTCTAACCTCGTGAGCCCCACTAGTCAAACATGCGCGCCAGATCCAACGGTTCAAATCTAATCCTCAATACACGGAAAGCATTTCCAAGGCCTCAATCCAACGGTTCAATTTCTGCTGGTTTTTGACTCCACTGTGTCTGTGGAGGGCACACATCCCAAGATTACTAAATTATCTAACCACAGTTAAATATTAACCCAACCCTCCAGTTAAACCGAATTCCTCTCTCTCTCTCTCTCTAAACCTGCTTTTAAAGGTCTCTATTTCTTCTTTTGATATCTGCCTGCGTTTCTTCTTTTGACATCTTCGATCTGCGCTTAAGAACCACCAGAATTTGCAGAAAAGCTTCGATCTTTAGGTTGATTTGAGCTTGTTTTCAAATTCTTCGTGTCGCGATCTTCTCAGAAACCAAAGGTTTGGCTTTGTTACTGTTTTTTCAGTAGTTCTTATGAGTTCCTCTGTTTACTAGGGTTTGCAGTTGATTTTAGCTTGGGTTTTGCTTCTTTTTCATCTGAATTTCTTTGGATTTCAGCTTCGTATGTGGGTTTTATGACAGATATGAGCTTCATTTTGTTATCTTTCATGTGTGTTTGTTTTAAATTGGTTTCCTGTTTTCACTCTTTTGTTGCTTGTCATCTGTTTTTCTAGGGCTTCTGTTGTTATCTCGTTTCAAAATTGATTATTTTTTTCTGATTTTCGGATGTTTATTTTGAACTATACTGCGGATTTCTCTGATTTCTTCCTGGATTTGGGTCTTTACTCTTTATCTCCCTAATCTATCTATCTGTTCGGTTACGCTTGGGATTTATTTTTGGTATTTTGTTGTCTGTAATTTTACGTAATCTCAAATTTTTTGTTCATTTCTCATGGGTTTCTTTTTCAGTTTAGCAGTGAGCTACCCTTTCTTTTTCTAGAATTTTTTGGTTTCTAAAAGTATACTAGTAATGATGTTCTTTATTAATCTTTGATTTACTGGGTGTTTTTAACTTTTGATTTCTATGGCTTGGTTGGGTTTTCTGATTTGCTTAATTTTTTGGATTAAATTTTGTTATAATGTCAGGCTTGCTTCAATTGTAGCTGGGTTTTAGCTTTTGTTTGATAGTGAACCAGTTTGACTTGTTTTCTACTGGGTTTTCAATTTCTGTAGTTGGCAGATAATTGTGCTCATTGTATTTCCATTATTTGCTATGGATTTAGATTTGAAGGAGTAAATCAGCATGCCTTGGACGTCATCTTTTGCTAATTACAGCAGGAAGTGTGTTTGCTTCTTGGTGTTTTTCCGTGTGATACTGTAAAATTGGAATTTCTTTAGTAAGATCTCTCTCCAAATCATACTCTATGGTACTTCAACTCAATTTTATGTTTATGACATATGTTTCCAAAATCAATTAAAAGATATAATTCTTAAATCGTTGTGCATTTGTTTAATTTTTTTGGCCAATCTGTTTTGTTTCAGTTCCATGAAGGGATATAATAATGGTTTTCTTGGTTCCTGATACAGGTGAATACCTTTGATTTGTGAAGGATCCTTTTCATTCAGTTTAATTTATTTATTATACTGGCTTCAAAGTGAGAATGTACATTGTGGTTAACCTAAAGAGATATCGAGCGGTTAAGGAAATTGGGAAGATTACAATGAATGCCAAGATCATTGCTTATTATCAACTGATGCAAGTTTGTCAGGTAAATGTATTTCTTCTTCTATGTGTTCCATTTTTCTTTATGTATAATCTCTATGCTTATTTCCCCTCTCTATTTGATGGTTTCTGTGAGTTTTATTTTGGGTTTTTAATTTTGTTTATTCCTCTATTGCTGTGGGAGTAAGCTAAACGGCCGTTCCCTATATGTGTGAATTTTGACCATGTTTTCATTGAACAATTTTAATATCTTTTGTTGATACAAGCCTATAAATCCCAAGGCATTGGACCCAACTTATTTTTAATGCAATGAGGTAAGATATTTATCAAATTGATCGTTTGTTGGTGAAATTATTGTTAGTAAGCTATGTAGAACTCCTCACATCAGAGTTACTTGATCACAGCTTGTACAATGGTGATAATCTCCATGAGAAATTCTGTGGTGGATATTATAGCCATGCAATCAAGACAGAACTTAACTTGCAACAAAACTTCCTTTTTTATAATTTTTTCAATTAAGGATTTAATTGAGGGAAAAAAGAGAACTAATGGGGTGGGTGGGGACTGACCCCAAGAGAAACTGAAAGCAAGATCAAGAGAATGACAGCTGTGTTTCAATCGTCAGAATTAGAAGTGGCTGTTGGCTGTCATTAGCTGATGAGAGTTCAAAAATGAAGAGCTTCATGTAATATTATTACTTCCTGATAAGTGTACAACTCCAACTAGGACTTCACTACTCCTGCAGTCCTTTCAAGTTAAATGATCTACCATTTAGTTACATCCTGTGGCATCCTAGTGCACACGATTTTCGTTTATGGATAAAAAAAAAAAAGTTACTTCCTGTGGCGTTCTGGATTCTAAGGTGCTCTAGTGGAAATGCAGATGTGCTCAACAAAGAATCTCTCCCTACTCCGTGTCTGAATAATCCACTTAGTTGGCCTATCTATTGGTTCTTTTTTTTTTTACTCTATGATCTGGGCTTCAAAGAAAATTTACATAATTGAAATCATATAGCATGGAACAGCCATGGGTCAAGGTTGATGTGGAATTTTTTGGGTAACAGGGAAACAAATAGTTGTGTGATATGATTCTATGTTGTAAATTTTGAACAATATATATATATATATATATATATATATATATATATATATATATATTTTGTGGGGTGGGGATAGCCAAAACTTGGGGTGATGTAAAACATAAGAGTGCTGTACAAGCATGATAAAAAATGTGGTCTTTGTCTGTATTTACAAAATTATTGGATTAATTCTGTCTTTTCTATGCTATTATCTTTCATTGCTACTATGCCTTGCCTTACATCCTTTTGACATATACCTCCATTAACTGATCTTACCACTTCAAATATGCTCATGGCAGGCCGAGTACTTCCGCCAGTTGCTTAAGCCTGTTACGTAGTCTAAATATTACAGAGCTATTAGACACAAACTGTCCTGTTGCTTTGTTCATTCATTGGAAGAAGGTAAAAAAAAAAAAAAGAAAAAAGAATGGAATAAGCTCTCATATTATCATGGTGACAGCTTAAGTACTTTCTATTTAGTCTCCTTTGTACCTTTTTTTCTCTGGCAATCTCCCCAATACCTTAGGAAACCTCTTTTTCTCTGGCAATCTCCCCAATACCTTAGGAAACCTCTTTTGTTGAAAAGAAAATAAGTGCCTACTCAAAACCATTGTTGAACACATCCATCCTTGCAGTGTATTCAAGTGTTTAGAAGGATCACTCATGCAGAGTGACCAACACTTTTACCTTCAAAAGGTGGTGCCCCCTCTTGCACATCAAGTGGGTGGTAGTTATGTCTATAATGACCCTGTTACTCCAGCCTTGGGTGTTACTCTACCACCTCTGGGAACAAAGCGTACAACCCCCTTGCATGGGGTTGAATTGCAACCTTTGGAAGTTTGTCCCAAGAACTTTATCATCTTTGACCAGACTGACAACAGAAGTCGGATCATGTTCCATCCTGGACTTTCCCACAAATTCAATTGTCCTGGCCTAGATATGCATGCAACTTACATCCAAGATTATGGTGGGAAGAAAGATGTAGACAAGGAGAAGAGAGAATCTTCTTCTGATCTGAAGGAGGACACAAAGGACATTGATGCATTGTTGAGCTTGGAAGAGGAAGATCAAGAAGAAGACGAGGACGAGGTTAGCACGGCACGAACTCTTGGCAGCTGTGGGAGCAGTTCCCCTGATTCATGCTCATCTTACAGTACAAAATCAATCAAGCGGAGGTTGTCTTCTTCTAATCAGAAGTTGTCCTCTGGCAGCAGCTGCAAAAGTGACAGGAAGCAGCAGAAAATGAAGAAGATGGTGAAGGCACTGAGGGGAATCGTACCTGGTGGCAACCAGATGAGTACAGTTGCTGTGCTCGATGAAGCTGTAAGGTACCTCAAGTCCCTGAAGGTGGAAGTGAAGAATCTAGGGATAGGGAATTTTAAGAACTAAGTAAATTCTCTGCCAAGGTAATGAAGATTGGACTCACCCTTTTACCCCACTGTGATTACCAGTAATTACTATATCAGTTAGGAAATTATAACCCTTTCACTTTCTCTCTCTCTAATATCTTTTATGGCATGGAGGTGTTGGGCGGATGATGATGAGTGGGACACAAGATCGTGTGAGAGCCTTATGATGCTTTTGGTAGTGGGGTGTTGTTGGTTATGGGTGTGGTGGTTGTGCTGGATGGGATGGGGTGAAAGTTTCAACTTTTGGACTGCACTCTGTTGGGTTTGTTGCTCCCCTTGGGGGAGGAGGGTGAAAGAGTAGGTTTGGGTTGAAGAAGTTAATGTAATCTTTATGCTTTTATTACTTTGTTTCTTATTTAGTCTGCCGAACCTCTCTTCTGGCTTTTCGCCACTGCTGGCTCTTATAATGCCATGATGCCCTCAATATATATTTCTGCTGGTTGGAATCTTTTAGTATTAAATATCCTTAGTGGCTATTTACTGTGTTGAATCCAATCAGTTGACTTAATGATGCTTGAATGTGTGCTGGTTAATTTATGTGGGCATCTCTCTCTCTCCCTCTCTCTCTCTCTATAATTCTGAGGGTATGGTTCTTTTGTGTGCATATGTATTTTTTATTTCAAATGCTGGAAATCTAGAGACACGGAGATTATAGGTCATGCATGCATGCATGGTGCTGCCCCTCACCCCACCAGCGCCCACTAGCTAGTGGTTTTGGTGGCATAAAACCCACTCTTGGATTGGCTATAATTGCTACCTTCACTTTGTTGTGTTTTCTTGGGAACTTTTGTTTGTCTTTGGTGTTGGTGGCACAAATCTATCTGGCATGTTGTGTTCCAGCCATGGTCCATGGGTAAGTGATCTCACAAGCCATTACATGGGTCCCTCTAAGGATCTCCTTAGATTATGGGCACGTGAAAGTGGGTTGTTTTATGTACAATCTGATTGGTTGGTTTATGGATTGAGATCTCTTAGGTGTACTGCTGTTGTTGTGAGGGTTTCCACTTCCACCAGCTTGCATGAAGTGGGTACAGATTACTTTTATTTAGGGGGGGCATGAATATATACTTTTATTTATTAAATTTTTATGAATAAGTGGTTACATATATCTTCTCTCAGAAAGGATCTCCTACACCCAAATTTGTCTGTCCCCCTGTGTCCTCACACCGCAGGCTGACATGTGATGATTTTTTAAGTTTGGTGCCTCTTTTAATTTAGGAGCAAATGTTCATCTGAACACTTTTTTTTAATGGTTTTAACCCTATATATAGGGCAGCAAACAGACTGGATTCGGAACAAATATGAGCATATCCTTTTCGGTATTCTATTCTAATGGATATTATAAAACTATACCATATTCTCTTAAACAATGTGAATTTCGGATGTCTAGAAAAAATAGACAATTCCATATATGTCATCACTTCCGTAACCCATCTTTATCCTCTTCAAAATCTCTGATGTTAGAAGGCCTAGCAACAATGTTGGATGGAGGAAAACACCATCTCTATTCTTCTATGTGGTAGATTCATTGTTGTGGTATAGTTTTAGTTATTAGACTATTTAAGATTGTTGGATTAGTTTTAAATCCTACAGTCTATTCTCTATATACTATATATTGTTATATTTTAATGGAAATATTCTATCCGTTTGTAAGGGATATTTTTATAAATTGACCAAATAAGCTTATATCGGATTCAATGCGGACCGGAACACGGTCATTTTTTGGATAACTTGCAGCCCTACCTATACATCCTTTATTTTGAGTACCTACTTGTATATTTTTTTTAATTATTTTTACTGTTTTAAATATATATATATATATATTGTGTGGGGACTCTGGGGGACAGAAATTTTGGGCATAGGAGGTCTTTCTCATCTTCTCCAGTTACATAATGCCTGAAGGGGTAATTAGATAAAAGGAAAAGATCTGCTGCACCCAAAACGGTATGTCCCTTAGAAAAATACATAGTTATTTATTTCTGGTATATATATTATACATTGTGTCATGGGTTGATTGGTACAAAAGGAGAGGTGATGGTAGATGCTTTAAATAAGTATCATAGTTATGTACCGAAATACCCTTGTGAAGTATCGTACCACATTTTTTCCTCTCGTTTACGTAGTCTCCCTCCAATCAACAAAAGGATCAAACAACTATGAAATCTTCCATGTGGCAGCCTAAAAGGGCTCGACATGTTTCCTTTATCATCTTCTTATCATATGGTATGTAAGATAGGTTTCAGATCATCGGTGTCTATATCACATTTCTTATTTAAAGGAAGAAGGGAATAATATTGTGACCAAAATCCCAGAAGATCCTTTCCGGTGACTAGATTTATCTGCATTCACAGAGACACTTACCTAAAAGAAAGTGAACTTTCACTTTTTCTGGGTTATGTGTATTTCTCTTGTACGCATAGGAGAAGATTTTTTCTTGACCAAAATTGGTGTTAACACACCAAGGGCTGGCACGTACTGTGCATGGGTAAAAAGCGTCTATATATATATATATTAGGGTGGCAGTTCGTGTTGGCAGGTCGGGTTCGTGTCGTGTCGAGGTAGGGGTATAAGACTATTTGGCTTTACCC
>JAOXJP010231393.1:0-10636 GCA_025762735.1 Platanus orientalis | reverse complement strand
GAGACCACAAGTTGATAAGTGAAGATTTTAGATTCACTCATGAATGACAGAACTAAGAAACATCTCATAGAGGTGAGCAATGAGCAATGAGCAATAAGTGGTCTCCAACGATTGCCTGGTTTTGAGCGGTGAGCGATCGCCGGTGAACAAGAAAGATTGGAGAATTTTGTCCAACGACAAACAACGAAACAAAACAAATTAGGGTTTTGTTATCTTGTTTGGTCGGGGGCCTTAACCAAACCAAAGGCGGGTCCCACCTACACTTAGCCTAACCTAACCATGCACGTAAAATAAAACACATTTGCACTTTGACTCTAATTTTTATTTACCGACGTGTCGTACCCCCCAACCTGTCCCGCATTAGTCAGGGTTTAACTTGTCGCATAGGATCTTTTCCCTTATTTTGGGTACCTACTTTTTCATTTGAAAACCATTTTTACAGTTTTAATCCTATACACCCACCCTTTGTGTATGGGACCGGGCGTCGGCGGTGGGGTGAGACAAATTGGGTGTAGGAGATCATTTTCTTTATCACTTCCATGTTTTGGAAGGGAATGTGACATTAGCTTTCTTATCAACATACAAAATTTTCACGTCCTCAAAGCAAGATTTAAGAGACTTGCATTCTCGAATTACTGGTTTAACTTTTAAAGGACAAGAGGAGATCTCATCTAATAACGATCTAATGACAGTTTTAGCATCCCCTTCTATTTCGAGTTTTTAATTCCTAAGGTTTTTGCGAATCATACATATATATGTTAAAACAGTAGCCTCATGCCTCTTTCTCTCTCATCCACGTGGACATTTAAATTAATTTTTTTTTCTTTATTCCCAAAACATCTTCTAACTAAATTTATAAATAATTTGCTATGACACAACTCCTAATCACCTAGAGATTACTCCTATTAATCTCTCCTCCATTTAAGTTTAAGTTTCTATCAATTATTCCTTCATTAAGTTTTTATTAAATTTGAAAATTCAAGAGATAATAACAACTATTAATCCCTATAATTTCTCTCTTTAAAAACATCAGCCCCTAAAATCTTTCGTATACTCTCCTTCTCTCTTTTAAGTAAGTTATTAAAATTCTAAAGAACTTCTAATGTCATGAACTTTATTTTTTATTATTATTATTTTTTCTTTTTTGGGTAAGGACTATTCTCTCCTTCTCTCTTTTAAGTAAGTTATTAAAATTCTAAAGAACTTCTAATGTCATGAGCTTTATTTTTTATTATTATTATTTTTTCTTTATTGGGTAAGGACAATTCTCCTATCCGTACACATCTCCTACTATCGCCTTAATTGTTATTTTTTTATAATTTCCATTTTTAATGCAACTCTTTACCTCATCCACACCGTTTGATCTCCACCCTTCTCTCCCTCTCAAATTCTTTCCTTTTCGTTATCCACCTCTTCATCTTTGGTACCCACCTCATTCTCCTCTATCCTCTCTCTAACTCCTCTTCCCACCACGGATGTACATTATGCCCGACATGGATGAGCTGAGGGACCAGTTCAAAACACTTTGTCACGAACCATGTATACACGCGGTATTCGCTACTTTCAGTTAAACACCCCCAAATCCGTAGTCCTTTTTTTACAAAACCACTCCTTTTCCGATTATCCGACAGCGGGCGATTGGATCCAGCAACAATACTCCGGTGAGAACATCCCTCTCATAGGAATCTGCATTGCAGAGAGAGAGAGTGAGTGGAGATGGTCTCGATTTTCCTTTTCAATGATGCTCAGGCCTTTAGGTAAGATGGGGTGTTGAACAAGTATGTGTCCTGTTAAGGTTCTTGACATAGTGAATTTACTATGAAAGGCTATGCAGCAGATCCGGACTCGATGGCTGATGAACTATAGCATCCTAAATTTCACTGAGGGTTCTCCACATCATATTAGAATCTATTCTCACGGTAAAGAGTCTCAATTCATGAGTGGTCTCTCATTGAATCGTTACCCATATTTTATTTTAAAAATCATAAATGGAGGATCATGTTACACTTCTAATCTAACTCTTTTTTTCCGGAAAAGATTAGGTATGGAAATCTACTTTGGAAAAGATTAGGTATGGCAATCTACTTTTCCTGATGTATTAGAATGGCATCAGGGGGTGGATACCTCCACATTGAAAAGTGATAAGCACCCCCAAAAAGTGAAAGTCACTTTTTGATACTGATGTGTCAGCCCCCTGATGTCATCCTAATACATCAGAAAAAACAGATTTCCGTACCTAATCCCAGCCCCTTTTTTTATGGGTCAGGGCTTGGGAATTTGACCCAGTTCAAAATCTGAACCAGTATACTTTAGACAAATCATTAGTGTGGAATCTCGATCTTTTAGTCATTTATCTATTTTCTTTTGTCTATAAATCTAGAAAAAGCATGAAATGAAACATCAAAATGGTCACATGTGAAAAAACATGGCATATTTTCTTTTCTTTTCAATTTTTTTGAAATAGATGAAATTTTATTAATAAAAATGAGATATATTAACTTTCTTTAACTTTGAAATTTACTTAATTCTTGGTCCAAATTTTTAGCAAATTTGAAAGACGTTAGTAGTAAGAGGCATAGGCATTCTCAAACTGATAATGGTGAACAACTAAAGAGAAATGGTCCATTATAACAAACAAGGCCATCAATAAAAAAAATGTTGACCTCACTGGACCCTCCCCATGTTTACAGCTTAATGAATTTAAGATTTGGTTAGCAAAGCTTACCTCATCTTGGGGCTAGATGATTTCAAACGTATAATCCAATAAATGATTGACAACATTAACTCTGTCTATAGAGGAACAACAACTAAACAAAAAATTTAAGAGTTCTTTTAACATATTACTCTAGTTCTTTATATGTATTTATTCACTTTATTTTATATTAATCTTATTAATTTTCTTCATATTAAAAAAAAAATCTTAACCTGTGCATGGTTAGGTACTAAACCGAACAGGTCTATAAAAACCACTTCTGTATGCCTTTAGATGAAGCAAGGGGAAAAAAATAATGCACGATTTAAAATTTTTCCTCATTGAGAACTGATCACATCAGCTCCACCCTTCCCACATAAGTAAAGCAATGTCTCTTCTAACCTTGTATTTGTCAAAGTTGTCATTATCAACTGTCACAATCGAAGGCTAACAGTTGTGAAAATACCAGTGGAACATCGGATTATTTTGTGGGCAGTGAGGCAACTGTCATCAACCACTTCATGAGATGTTAGCAAAAGATGACTGAGTTATCTACATGTTAGCTTTTGTTCCTCCTTATAACAACAAAACAGGTGGGCAATTACGGTCATGTATTTTAATTAGTAATTGGGTTTAGTACAATGTTTGTATTTTGGTTCAGCCTGCTATAACTAATAGTTATGTTATAATATTGTAGGACATGTGATGTAGAATAAAACATATAAATTCCTTAGTCCAGCTCCCCTTGGGTCATAATTTTTTTCTTAAATATCTTCAAAATATTCAAATTTGATCCAATATTCGATTAATAAATGAATAAGAATATGGATATGCTTATATCTGTTTTGTTTTTTTTATAGGTAAACGTTTGTGTGGTTCATTTATTAGTAAGTGAATACGGGTTTTGAGCACATGTCTATGATACGATACCATATACTTCACAAACTTAGCAAGCTGGCATCTTTATCCCCACTTCATATTCAGTCTATTTACCACTGAGTAGAGAATGTCTCCATGTCAATATTTAAATGTAAAAAGATGAACAGATCAATTAGGGAGCAAATTATCTGAGTAGAGAATGCTGCCATGTCAATATCTAAGTGTAAAAAGATGAATAGATCAATAAAAGTGTAACGACCCAAAATTTCATTATTTTATTTAGGCTTGAATCTGGGTTGCTACTAAGCTGGACCTATACGCAATTTACTATGAATTTTAACATTTTACCTTAATTGTAAATACAACATAACATACATAGTAGAATAAGAATAATCTATCACTAGCATCATAATCTTAAAGGTGCAACAAAAATAAACCATGAACGTATACCATCTATAAAACTAATCTTTCATCCTTACCTTACAAAAAAAACATGAAACTATAAATCTTAAATATATAACTTCGAACTTAATACAATCCAAAATGAAAGTTTAATACAAAATGTAGAGTCTAAAGAAAACTGAAACTAATGAAAAAGAAAAGCATTTGCCGCATTCATTCCTTTCAATCTCAAGGTACTCTAAACGGCGCACCTGCACTAAATCACACTTGAAAATTTATATGAATAGGTGAGATCCACAGCAAAAGCATTTGCAACATTCATTCCTTTCAATCTCAAGGTACTCTAAACAGCACACCTGCACTAAATCACACCTAAAAAATGATATGAATGGGTGAGATCCACAGCTCATAAGTAGGTACACAAAACTTACTACCGAACCGAACAGATTAGACATGTATCTTTTAATATAAAAATACTAAATATATCTCCATATAGAATACATATCAATTTTTAGTGTGTAGGCATGTGCTACAGTATATAAATCATCTAGTACTCATTACAAGATCTATACACTCATCATTATGGTTCACTATATAGGAACTATGCATGAAAACACTCATGATTCTATTTATACATGACATTCTTTTTGTAACCCCGTATTGTATTTAAGGGGTAAAATCATAATTTTATCTCCATAAGGATAAAATTATCTATTTACATGTTTATACAAACCTTAGAGTGGTTTAAGAACCCTTTGGATCAATTTAGAAGTATAAAACCCAAGTTAGACCACAAATTATCTAAGTTTGAAAGTTTTCCCAAATGCGTAATTGAGGTAATTTTGTGAAAAAACTTATACCAATTTCAAGATGACTTTGGATATGAGCCCCACATAATTAAAAAGTTCTTCAAGTCTATTTTTTAATGCTTCTAACGGCGTCCAGTTTGAAGTTTCTTAGAAAAAGTTATGACACGTTTTCAACAAAGGGGTAAAACTAGAAAATTTGTACCTACAGGAGCGCGAGGGCTAGAGGTGGGGTCCACGAGTGCTCACCATTGCTCGTGAGGGCTCAGCACTATATTCCCAAACCTTGTTTTTTGTGCTCGCACAAACCGAGCTCTTTAACCACCACACGAGGACTTAAGATAGGATACCTTGAGCACTCACCACCCCTCACAAGTGCTCAAGAGGGGGGTCTCGAGGGCTCAAGCTTCAGGAAGCCACAAAAAAAGTACAAAAATTACCCATAAAGGTGATTTTTTTGTGTGGTACTTGTTCTTGATCTCTTAATCATATGAGATCTCGTCATGGGAAAATTATAACCTTAATAACATCTCAATTAGGTCATTTTGCCTCATTAGAACAAATAGGGAAAAAGTTAGAGAGATTAAAGAAGTTCTTAAGTGTGGGAGTTCTTCTCTAATTAGGTAAGTTTCACTCTTAACTCTGAAAATCTGCTGAGATAGCTTATTTTTTTCTTAGAGTTTCTTGTTCTATCTAATTTATGTTAAACCTAATCAATCTACAGAAGATAGAGGAAAGGGGAAAGAGGTATTGGAAAACTTTGGAGCTTAAATAAGAAAGAGATTAAGTTTTGATGAGTTTTCATACATAATGTGCTACTCCTTTGGCTTCTTGCACTTTTATTCATTGGTTTTTTTTATTTTGGGTGAAATCTTAGTTCACCATCACTTGATTTATGTCATCTATGAAGTTTGTCAATTTTTCATCACTTAATGTTTAGATTTATGAGATTTTGAGTGAGATTTCATACATGATGTGCTACTCATTTGGCTTATTGTCATTTTATTCATTTATAATCTTCATTTTGGTTGAAATGTTTATTTTTCCTTCATCTGAATGCTTTGTTTTTGAATTTTTGTATGTTTTCTTCATCCAAACACTAAATCCATGGATGATTAGTGAGTTCTCATGTTGATTTCTCTACTTTCTTGATTTTTCTGCACTTTCTTCTACTTTTTTGGTTGCTAGTTGGTGAGAGATTACAGATTTTCATTGTTTCTTGCTAGAGATTTTGTGAATTTGGTGATTCTACACATTCCATAAAACAATTCCTTCCGTTATGCCTTGGTAAAATCCATGATTACATGAATTTTTGGATTCTACATGTATATTGCTAGATTTATTTCATTTTGAGCATGTGTTAGCTAAGATTTACTTATTCTCACTATTTACCATTATGAATTCACTGAAATTCTAAGTTTTTCTCTATGATTAAATAGAAGAAGGCTAGATTCTTATGAAATTAAAAATGAGAAAATGATGTTATTTTATATTCTTAAGATTGCTTTGATTTACTTATACTTGAGATTTATTTTCACATCATTATTGCTAGTTGGTAGCATCTTCACAATTGATTAACCCCAAGCTTTGTTTCTTGTGTTATGACACATGCTATTTGGTCATTGATGCTATTATTATGTTTTCTACTTAATTTTATCCACTTAAGACTTAATTCGATGAGCTTCGTATTAACATTATTTTATTTACATATCTTGTTTGGAACTCTTATCTTATCATTGGTTTTGAAAAGGTAAAAATGGGATTTCTGAATATTTTGTTTTGGTTTTTAGCACGAGATTTATAAGGTCTCACGTATGAGTTTTTATAACATGGGCATCTCTCATCTTTATCCTTATACAGTCCCATACTACTCTATATATGTATGGACTTTAAAATATCATTTTGTATCCAAGGTATTGGTTTGGACCCAATCACCGGGTGATATTAATAGGTGAAGACGGTCTTATGACCCATTTCAGGTACCCCAATCACCAGGTCACATCAATAGGTAAAGGTTTTATGACCCATTTTAAGTACCCAATCACCGGGTCACATTAATAGGTAAAGATGGTCTTATGACCCACCCATTTCAAGTACCCATCCACTAGGTCACATCAATAGGTGATGACAATTTTAAGACACATTTCAGGTATCCAATCATTGTGTCACATCAATAGGTGATGATGGAACTTGATGCCCATCAATTCTGTATGAAATTCTAGTTTTATCAGAGACCCTACATGGATTTTATGAGATTTTGGTTTTGTCGAAGACCATACATGGGCTAAGTTGGTTTTGCTCTGAGGTATGTTTTGTTAGAGATCCTTCTTGGGTTATACTAGTTTGAGAGTTACATTAGACTTCTATGAGCATGCATTTGATTTTGATAATTATTAGCTAAGACAGCTTACTTGAGAGGTGTTACGGCCTATCTATATATGAATATTTTGTAGGAAACATTTGCATTGCATGTTGCACTTTCCTTATGAGTTACACTTTACCTGTTTTAGTTATGAACTTATGTTGATTTGGCCTCATTACTTCTGTCACCTTTATTAGAATCTAATCATATTGTAGCTAGTTTGATCCATACCTATTATGCATGTTATGATTTAGTATTGAGCCTTACTCATGTAGTTTCGATTTACTCTATGGGATATTATGTATGCTCTCTCATGGGCATTATAACTTACTCATGCTCTTAACCCGATTTCAGATGGTGCCCCGTAAATTGAGCTCTTGCAGGCTTAGTTCCAGTGTTGGCTCGTTGAGGGCGAGATGGCTATTTATGTTCATTTATTTCTGTTTACTTTTACTTTCAGCACATTATGTATAACACAAAGGTCAATTGAGACAGGATTTATTTTGTTATTCAATAGTTTTGATAATGGATGCAATGGGATTGTTTGGAATTAGTTTTGAGACAGGATTGTTTTGATAATGGGATTGTTTGGCAGGCTGGTTGGCTTTTTTTTATGACACGGATTAGATACATATGGTTATGTTCAATGGGATTGTTTGGAATTAGTAGTTTAATTGATATGAATGTTTGGAGTTTATTAGTTATTTTTTGTTGTGTAGTTTAGAATACATGATGATATATTCCACTGCACTTGTTGATGATGGTTTGTTTTATGGTTATATTTCCGTTGGGATGTTTTGATAATTGAGGTTAAGTAATTAAGATAAAAGAAATGAAAAAAATATATGTGATGCAATTTATAAGGTAAGTTAAGTTAAGGACTCTTTCCACAAGCAAAGAGTCGAGATATGTCACACTCTAAGATCTGTGACACTGTGCACGTGTTCATTTATCATATTTATACCCCGATTTTTGTATGCGGGTTTTAGGGCATGACACTTTCAATATCTAAGCATAGTAATATGCAAGATTGTACTTATACGTAGCATTCTTTTACTATGTGTGCATGACGATATACATGATAATATGAGTATACAATGACATGGTAAGTGATGATGCCGAGATACGACTAACCCATGTGTCTTCAAATGAGTGTGTGATATCCCCTGGATCTGATGGCCCTGCAAGAAGGAGATGAGGGGAACGCCAGTCGGGAGCCAGCTAGTTGTCGTCCAACAATCAAATCAAAAACAGATCAAACAAGGAGAACAAGTTCTTGACTAAAATCCCTCGCTCTCTCCGTTTCTAACTTGATCATTGGAGGACAACCGGCTGGTGTCCCCCTCGCCTCCTTGTAAGGCCATCAGATCCAAGGACCATCACGCACTCATCTGAAGACACCTGGGTCAGTCGGATTTAGACATCATTAGTAAGTATTTCCTAATCATATCATGATAGAGATACTTTGTATAATCCTATCAAGCATTTTCTAATAGTTTCCATGCATGGGTTACACATTATTAACAATAATAAGCACAGTTAAACTATTTCAAGGTAAACATGCATCATACCTATGTATGTAATAGTTATAGCAAGACAATTGGCATGGAGAGACATATGTAAATCAACTTCTATTATTAAAAATTCATCCCTACTTTAGCATATATTATTCACATTATAACTTTCTTAAACGTTTACCATTTATCTTGTTCAACATAGTTCATTTTTTCTTACTTGTCATTATCCTTAGCATTTTCATTCATTGGGTTCCTTCACTACTTATCACTTTATCAAATTTCACTTATCACTTTAAATAGCTTTTATTGTTCTTCTTTAATTATTCACTTATCTTTTTTCCTAAGACTACATATTTTTCTTTTCATACATATCTTATAGATTTTGATTTTTTTTTTAAAGAGCATGTGATTTCACTCTTTTCTTAACATTTTATTTACTGACGCATATTAAGGACTTATATTTTCATTAATAGCTTATGTAATCTATTTTTCTTTCATGAAACTTTTTTTCTTACATAACTTATAAGCTTCTTTTTTACTTAGAAAACTTAGACATTTTTTATTTTCTTGTCTTAATACTTTTCTTTCTTTACATGATTTATAATTTTATATTACCTTTAAAGCTTATATGTTTTCATTTCTTTTCTTATCGTTTTATTTTCTTATAACTTTTCGTTCATTCTTAACACGGTTTCACTTCTTTTATATATCTTATTAACTCTTCTTATCTTATTATCATACTTTATCATCTTCCTCAATAATGGTATCTTTACTTATTCTTTGACATGTTGCATCATTCCTTAATAGAAGGATTGTCATATACATCATGCCATTGAATTATACCCGAATGAGAATGTCATCATATTACTTATTCTTACATAGTTTATAAATCTTTCATTATTTTTGAAGCTTTTGTGCTTCTATTTCTTATACTGATATTTTATTCTGTTATATGGCTTATGAATTTTTTTATTTTTTCTAAACATAACCTCTTTTCTTATAACTTTTCTTATATTTACATACTTTCCGTTTCCCAATAGTGGGACCTTTAGTATTACTTCATACCTTGGCACATTATGTTATTCCACAATGACAAGGGTCATCTTACTTTATCATTAAGAATAACCATTAAGATCTACTTTCAATGGAAATGTTATCATTTCATTATACCATATGAAAGGTCCATCACACCATTACATTATACTCTAATGGGGGGGTTGTTATACCACTGCATTATACCTCAATGGGAAGGGCCATCATACCAATGCATTATACCCCAAAGGTAAGGGCCGTCATACCATTATAATCGTTATATCCCAATGGGAATGGCCGTTATACCATTACATTATAGTTGACATGTCATTGACACTTAGGCATTTTTCTATTTTTAGTTGACATGTCATTGACATTTAGGCAAAGATCATACTAATTTTGGCCCACCAACTCTCCCTTCCTAAAACTACCTAGCCACCTCATTGCAATCTTCCAATCATTCCTCTTTTGGTCCAACACATTCCCCCAATCACTCCCCTTTCTTTAGGTGAGAGCCCACTAAAATCCTATAAATAGGAGACCACCCCTCTTTTTTAAGGAGAAAAAAAAAATCTCCAAGAAAATCTTTATTTCTCTCTTTCTCTCCCCCCCTAAGCATACCATCATCTTCATTGTTGTCTATTCAATTCCAGCGTTAGGAATAACATGGGAAGACATGTACAACTAAAGAAAGAACAATCATTCACAAGTACAACATCCCAAAAGTATGATCCTCCTTTTTATTTTTATTTATTATTCTTTTTATTTTTTTAGTATTTTATCTTTTTGTGTATAAGTGTTGTAATGTTTTAATTCATTTTACATTATCTATGTGCTTCCACTTAATTTTTATTTTATTTTCATAAATTTTTTGTACAACAACCCCATTTTTGTAAATTAAAATTTTTTTTCTTTTAAAATTTTTCATTAATTAATGTTGGATACT